>CM028243.1:20365008-20647728 GCA_016432835.1 Brassica nigra
TTTCTTTTGGGGATGATTGTTCGTAGTTGTGGATGTTCTAGATAGCCAAAATTTAATCTAGAGTCATATATGTCAACCAATCAATTTTTTCATTCTTTAAAAAACCTGCGGCCGAAAAAATCTCTAGAAAATAAAACAATGGTTGTAGAAAGTTTTATTTCAAGAATAAAATAATAATGTTTTACAAAACTACATCAAAATAATTCACAGTAAATAAATCTACAGCTTTAACTTTATGGCCAAAAATATAAAATTATAACTTTAATTTACAGCCAAAAACTTAAAACTATAGCTCATATCAATCGTTCCTTTTATTTCAAGTTTCCCGAAATTTCAGAGTCTGTCTTTCGTATAGTGATAGGGATAGAGATTTCGGTCTTACATATAGTGATAGGGATTTCGATATTTGAGCAAAACTCTTCATTTAACCTCATCACTCAATTTCCAATAGATATATTTTTGTTGTTGTTATCTGATTTAGGTGTGGGAGAGAATCTTCGATTGAAAACAAGAAAACATCTCGTCTCCAAAAAATAATTATGACAATGTTTGAATGCATGTGGACCTTGACGACCGCTCTTTTCAAAGACATTGGCTTTCGGGTAGACGTATTTAAAACTCTTACCCTACATTCTTTTATTATTCTATAGTAATCCAGGCTAGCAAAATCGATTACTAGATAATATGCATAGATGACTAAAATTCAATACTTTATCAAAAATGATGATTAAGATTCAATCCAAACAATATATATTCAAGCTAGTCTACGTAGATCGATAATTTGGTTTTGTAACTATCGCTTTCACAAAATTTCAATTCAAAACCAGTTAAGATTGCTTTCATTCAATTTTTGTGGTGGTACATTACCTTTTGTGAATTTTAGAGAGATGACTGGAGGGGAATGAAATCCCATGAGCTCATTTATATGTCATTTCAAACTCAAGAATTATGGGCATGTGTGTCCACACAGCATTTCAAATTGATAACTTATTAGGAGGATTTCATCACGCAGGGTTCACAGATGATTAAAAAGGAAGAAAAAAAACTGAAAACAATACTTTAATCTTACAATCTTTACTCTCCTAAAAGAACCTTAACAACCTTGTCAAAATTAACAACTGACGAACCACGCTTACACTCGGTCGCTTTCTGAGCCAAGCTCCGCCACTCCTCCGCCCTCTCTCTCATTTTCTTTCCCTTCTCTCCATCCATCAACTCTCTAACCACCGCCTCAACCTCCTCCCTCCTCACATCTCCACCGATCTCAACACCAATCTCCCACTCGTCACAACAAAACTTACAATTTGTTTGCTGCTCAGCGAAAAATGGCCAACACACCATAGGAACTCCACCGCATAGACTTTCGAGCGTCGAGTTCCATCCACAGTGTGTTAAGAACCCTCCTATGGCCGGATGAGCAAGAACCTTCTCCTGAGGACACCAACTCGCCAGCATCCTCCGGTCCGCCGTCTCCGTTAAAAACTCAGGTGGAACCATGGATACCTCACCGGCTACTAAGTCCGGCCGTATTACCCACAAAAACTCTTTTCCCGTCGCTGCTAAACCCCAAGCGAACTCCACAAGCTGCTTTGCCGTCATCACAGTAATGCTCCCAAAGTTAACGTAAACAACGCTGTTTGGAGCTTTGGTATCGAGCCAATCCATACACTCCGTCTCTTCTTTCCACAGGTTCGATCCCATTCGTCCGAGTTCACTATCCTCCCTGTTCTCTTGTTTCACTTGTAGATGGAGCGGTCCAATAGAGTAAACCGGAGGCACAATAGATTGCATGGATTGGATGACGTCATGCTCGAGATCGTCGAACGTGTTGAGAATAATAGCAGAAGCACGTTTGGCTCGGTCGGTCTCACGGATGAGGAAGTTGAGCATTATGTCGTCAGGGTTAGTCGTACGGATGAAGCTAGGGATGTCTTTTAGTTTTAGGTTCCTCATCGATGGAATCCAGTCTATAGTTGTGTCTAGATGCTCTGTAGTCAAGTAACTCTCATCTGCAAAATCCACTTTCATTTATCAGTACTTAGTTTAAACATCTAGAATTTTCTTCGTTAAAAATAAAGCACCTTATTAATAAACAGAATAAGACAAGAATTTTCTAGAATAGTTACACATATTAAAAGTACAATAACTATTCAAAATTAAATTTATTATTTATTTTACTATAGACTTTTCTATAGCTATCAACTAATAGTATTTAATCAATTCAAATATTTTTAACTAATGTTTTTAAAAATTATACAAAAATATCTTACAATATAAAATCTATTTTGTGGATAAAAATAAAATTTATAAAATGTTACTCTCGGAATCAAGGGAATATTAAAAAATAAGTATATATGAATAGCTTTTCCTAATTCTAATTGATTCAGGTTTAATTAACGGATTACTTGTATATTTTATATTTTCATATTTTTCAAAAGAATAGTTTTTTCGTGACTCGTGATCTAGTTTATTTATGCGCCTGCACATCAAATATCTTCGTTAAATATATTTTCAAGCTTAAAAAAGAAAAAAAAATGTTATTATATAAAAAGAAGAACATTACCACAGATAACCAAACATTTTATTTAATAAAATTTAACAATTACTTGTATATTAGGTTAAGATCCACGCTTTATAAATATTACGTATACAAATTATTTCTACATATGTTATTTCTTTTGTATTCATATACATATTACGAAATAATAAATATATTAAATAATTAAGAATCGAAAAACTGTTATGTATATAACTAAATTGAGTACATATATATATATATATATATATATATATCAATCACCTTTATTTATTGCAATATTTTTTATTGGTAAATAAATCAAAATGATTATTTTTATTTATTTTATATTGACATAGATATATGATATCTGTTAGTTGAAGCTTACTACTCATATGATTTTATCAACATCTGTATATTTGTTATAATAAAAAAAATTAAACCATTAACTAATAATTTTAAATATGAGATTTTTAATAATTTTAGTAATTTTAATCGTTTTTAAACATTTATTGAAATTTTGAAATTAAAATATTAAGATCTCAATACTTTTTCCATACAAATATTAAATTAACATATTTATGTATTTTATATGGTATATGGTTTAGTTTAAATGGTTGAATATCTATTAAATAAGAGTTTGTATTCATATTATTGTATGATCATTTGTATCTTTTTATAATAAAGAAAGTTAAACCATTGTTCACAAAATTTTCAATGTAAGATTTTTGATAATTTAAGTAATTTATAATCGTTTAAAAATTTAAAATATAAGAAAAAAATCTTAACTTTTATTACATGGTTAATGTAATTGTTTAATTTAAGATTTTTTCTTATATCTTATATTTTGAATTTTTAAACGATTATAAATTACTTATATTATCAAAACTGGTTAATGTAATTGCTTAATTTTTTGGAAATCTAAAAATTATACAAAAATTGTTTTCAAACCTTATTATTCAAAATCACTAAGTTTCTTATATATGTTTATCATATTTGATATTTTTCGTATATTTTATTTAAAGAAATTATGAAGTCTAATCAATTTAATAGTTAATTTAATAAAAAATATTAATATATGTTTAAATATATCAATCTATTTTCTAAAGATTCTAAAAATCATCTTAGTAATAATATGTAGGTACCTCAAATATTATAATATTTCTCAATTATTATATAAGAAATGCCCCAGTCAGCTACGTTTTAGTTGTCTTCTTGCTACCTAAAGTTTGCTACTATTTAATAGCTATTTATGATGAACTTAAGTTATGAGCTAGTTCCAACTACCAATTCTCAACATATAAACTGTTCATGGTCTCCCACCAACATTTTTGTCTAGTAAAAAAACTCAATTGATTGTTGATTATTAGTAGTAGGGTACCCTTAGTAGTATTATATTTCATCAAAGATGGATGTTTTAAGTAAAAAATATATTAAAAAGGATATTTCCTCGATTTCGTTTTAACTAGTGTTTTAAAATTTTATTTTTGTTTCATTTTAAATATTTTTTCTGATTTGTATGCAAAATTTTGTTGTTATTTGGTGTTTTTAACCTATTTTTTATTGAATAAATTTTATTGGTTTGATTGGGTTTAATTAATACCAAATGTATAAAAATTAACAATTTTAATAATTATGAAAAATATTAAACACCAACTAATGTAAATCAGAGGGAGTACATTTTTGGATTTTAATGTAATTTTATTAACTAATAATGATTAGTTGTATTTTTTTAAAAAATATTTGTATTTACTAAATTGGTATTGATTTAAAATTATAGAAATATATAATCACAGAAATTATTCGTTCACTACTAAAATTTAACATATATCATTTTAAAATAGTGAGAGTATTATAACATCTACTGGCGTGCGAAATCATTGAATTTTAGCATATACTTTTTATTTATCTAACAAAATAAAATCCTTTTAACAATGAGAAAACATATTTGCTGTAGGAACCACCATAGAAGATGATTGTGCTTTGCAATTATGATATACTGTGCAGGAAATAAAGGAAAGGTCAAATGATATGATTGTTTAACCATTAATATTCACTATACCATTCAGCTTGATTATAAATATTGTTATAGAGAGTCAATTGAATGATTGTTCTGTCTTTCATTATTTAGGTTTTATAAATTTTATGTAACCTAATGCAACTTGATATTTCTTATAATTTGAACAGTGCGTTGTAAGAGATTATGTATATCCGACCTCATTAATTACAAACTCGTTAACTCACTCATGAACATGTGGTTTCTTATGGGTTTCTACGTTCGAATAATTTTAAACCATTGACTAAAAGTAATAATAATATACCTTTCAGTGGAGATAACCCTTTCTCGACGAAGCGATGGAAGTGTAAATAAGCCAAGAAGCCACAAGCACTTGTGGTCCAGAATAGAACCTCCGGGACACCGAGCTCCTCTGCAGCATCAAGAGTAAAGCTCATACAACCGTCGGACACAATACAGCTCACTGGAGGGACTTCATCTTGGGCGTTGATCCGTCGTAGAAGCTCCTTGAACGGAGCGAGACTATGCTTCACAGTGGACTCGCAAAGGGAAGGAATATCCTGCGTGACATCCACGTCAGTCTCCGGTAGACCGTCAGGGATGGACTCGAACTGGAAGGAAGGAAGCCCGTCTAGGGCGTTGGACCCACGGGACCGGAGGAGACGCTTGTGGTTGTAGATGGTGTTGACGAAGGTAACATAGAAGCCTTTGGCGTGGAGGAGTTTAGCCACTTTCATCATCGGGTTGATATGGCCTTGAGCCGGGTACGGCACGCAAACTACGTGTTGTTTCCGGGCGGGCGAAACGGCATGAGATCCCATTTGCTTTCTTTCTTATGCCGACAGAAAGGAAAATGAAAATAGAAATTGTATATGTGATTGAACTGGGCATGATTCTGTTAGCCTCTAAAGGACTCTATTTATAGTGTTGAACTGGGCATGATTCTAGCCTTTAATTGGCAATGAGACGGCGACAGTAAAACCTCATGATTCTCGCACGTGGAAACTCCAAAAAAATCGGCAACGCATGCGAAGATTGACCATATCGGCCATTCTAGATCTCGAGGCCAAGTTGTGTATTAATTTGTTGTGAAGGTTACAAACCTGCCATTTTCAAAAAAAAAAAATAGTTATAGCCAGCCAAAATGATAATGTTTTTTTTTTTGTATCTACAAGATGGGTTTAGAGTGGTCCGGTGAAGTAAACGTCAAACTAGTGGTCCGCGATTGAGTGTCGTGTGAGAGTTGTGCGATTAATCGGTGGGGTGATCTCATGCTCAAGTTGCATAATTTTCAACTAGATTGTGCTTGTTTTAGATTTCCATAAGAGTTTCATATTTGTTCCTTCAATACTTGAGTATTCTGTCGTTGTTTTTTTGTTCACCTGGTTCGGAAATGATTGCTTTGCTACTATTCTTCTAGACAACTGGTCTTTACTAGTGATATTACGTGTATACGCACACCAATTAACCTAATATGCACACTACCACAATCGAATAGTATGTCGATGTACCACTTTAGGATCGAATCCACAGAGACCAACTATTACATTTTACTTCTATGGGATCAATACTTAGCTAAAACAACGAATGATTTTGAGATTTGAGGTAACGTAAATAGCAAATAACACGAATTGAATAAGGTTTCAGATTAAAGAGAATGCTAGTCTAGGGTGAATAATTGGAAATCAATGAGCATGAGCCAAACATCTATTCAAGGAACAATTCACAGCAAGTCTTAAACTCGAAAAACATGTAAAGTTCGACCCACTGTCGTGGCGTCTCCCCTTTTATCAATCATTCCTAATATCTAAACTGTCGTTTGAATCAGAGAAAGATGACAAACATTAAGACCAGATTCGATAAGTTCACAATTTGCCCTAACATCTACTTTCGCTGGTTAGGGACAAATTGCCCATTCATGATATTTCTAGCAACCTAAAACACTTTTGATGATTAGATTAAACCTAGAATCAGACACTAAGTAGCTAGTTTAATGCAAGTAGCTAAGCATGAATGGAGACAATCAAAACATCAGTCCTTATTTGTGTTTAGCTCATGAATCTATGACCTCCTAACACCCTAGACTAAGCAAATCGACTACTCAGCCATAGCAAGAGAAATCACAGAGGCAATAGATGAAGAAAACATGATGAATCAATAAGATAATAAGATAGGGTTTGATTCTTCTCAATGGTGTAGAGATCCTTCTCCTTTACAAACTAGCAAATCCAAAAGTATCAAAGCTCTAGAGTTGTTTTTCTGTAAAAGAAGTAGAATAAAAAGAAAAACAGAAAAATAAGATATATAAAAGCCACAGGCTGGAGAGAAAATTGAGATAATTAGGGCAAATCCGAAATATTTGTGGTTTCCTTAAAATCTCTACCGCTGGAACAGGCACTCGGGTGTTCAGCTAGATCAGGAACAGTCACTCGGGTTCAAGAAGATCAGGAACGATCATCAAGACTGTTGTGAAAATCACCAAATTGCACTCTTTTCTGCCTCTTTTGCTCCAACTGGTCCATCTCCCATCCAGTGCAACTCCAGACCTGTAATGACTCGAAAAGGACTAGAAAGACTCGATAAAGACTTGAAAACCAATTAGAAAACATATATACAATGATGTATAAAACACCATATATCAATTCCCCCAGACTTAGATCCTTGTTTGTCCTCGAACAAGGCCAAGTACCAAGAACAGGGAGAAAGGTTTGAAAGTGTGGGAACTCTCCTATTCTCAGCAACCATACCTTAACCACGAATCTCTGAACCATACAAGCAGTAAGCTAGGACAACACACCCTTACCAGAACCCCACTGACTGCTGTTCGAAAATCGGCTCCATACTTTACATCTCAAACCTGAAAAAGCAACACTATCGACACAGAACTCCCTACATTCATTTAAGAGCAGCGTGAGCTTCTCATCACATGCACTATTCAGGGTAGACGGTCTAGGTGTGGAACAGGCTATTTTAATGGTGGAGTTTAAGAGTGTTTAGGGGCTAACATTTTTAGAGGATGCAGGATATCGCACAAAACTGCAAGAGAGGATGGATCCATTGATGTCCACAGCCTCTACTCGTTTTTGCTTTCTTTGGAACGACTGCTCTGCTTGGATTAGCCATTAGACTGCTCCGCTCATCTATCTATTCCTCATCCCTTCATATTGATACCTACTCATCTGCTCGACCTTTCCAGTGGCTCATGTTTCATGAATTCTTCTCCTTCTCCATCACCAAATACTAAATAAAACGAAAGATAGATTTTTTTTTTTTTTTTTTTTAAATTTCATTTTTTTTAAGTACGAAAAGGGATGGCGAGGTGACGAAGAAGGAGGTAACATGTTATGTTAGGGATGCCACTGGTGGTTTTGATTCACACCGTTCTGGTTCTCCACCCCTGCTCTTGCGCAGTTCATTGGTTATGGAGCCGTTGTTCCCTTAATCTGCTTGTTCTCCTTTCTGACTGAATTCATGCAGCAGTAACGAGTAAGAGGCTGCGTCGATCCTTTCCTCTCCGACCTTTTTGCACATATCTGCACATATAGCACTGAAAACAAATGCATGAAGGTGGAATAAAGGCTAAGGTGCAAGGTGGGAACTAGCTAAAAGATGAGCTAGCCACTCAGGAACAGCAAGATGGATATAAAGAATAAGAAGTCCTGACTGTAGGTCTCGTTTCCCTGATCTAGTGCCCATAACAAGAAGAATTTCAGTCAAGTTGAGGTTCAAGTTAGGTGGAGTTAAGTCTACCCAGTGTAACCTGATTGGCTGAGAACTTCTGGAGAATTAAGTGAGATATGTCAGGGTGTTCCAGGTCCACGTGTGTGTCTTTCGCCACTGCTAAGGTCACTGAATAAGATAACTAAAGCACGAGGTGATTAGTGATCAACACTGAATAAGGTCCTAATTTCCACAAAGTTTTGACTCACTCGATCTTAAAAACTGACTCAAAATGACTCAAAAGATAAACAAAAGAAAGAAACGAGTTAGTAAACGACGAAGACCCTCCCCCAGACTTACTTCACAACGTCTCGGTGTGAAAATAAATCAGAAAGAAGGTGAAAACAAGAATAAACATTTTTTTGTCGAGACACTTACCTGAGTGGAGCGGGGGCTCCACTAAAATTCTGAGTGTTCCATCATATGATCTCCGCCTGGAGCAGCCGCTCTTTTCAGAGGGCAGGGTGCTCCGTTTCTGGAACCCAGAATTTTGAAGTATCTCGGATTTTTCTGGTTTTTTACCTGAGACTCAATAAACCAAAACAAAAAATAAGCAAACAAAAACAAACGAACTTATATTTACACTTACCAGTGGGTTTCCTCCCACCAAGCGCTTGGTTTAAGTCACTAGCTTGACTTGGTGATAGGGATCAGTCGGGTTGAGCATGAGGGCTTGTTCCAAAACAAGCTCTACAATCAGACATTTTCAGCTTCAAAACTCTACTCAATAATCCCTTCACAGCAGCTTCTCCTTTCTCTTTCAACTCATCAGTGAGAATAACTCTGACTTTAGAGAAAGGTTTAGAGATACCTTTGCACTTTACCTCATACTCAAAAGATCTCTCATCACACAAGAGGGGTATTAAAGTCATTGTAGGGCCGTCCTTGACCATTTTCTTCTGGAATTTTTCATTCACCCTTGCATTCCCACTGAGTTTCTTGGTTTCAGTGTGAGGATCTCCATCTAGGACTTCTTCGATCTCACTCTTATCACCAAACTCCTTCGTAGGAAAAATTTTCAGCTGTTCTCCACTAACCACTGAGATGCTGGAGGCGTATCTGATTTGTGATCTGGTTGGGACAGCCTTGTAGAAAACCTTCTTGTTGATGTTGGAGAAGGAGACTCTCTTATTAGGCATGTCGACGATTGCTCCCACTGTAGCCATAAATGACCTTCCAAAGATCAAAGGCATCTCATGTTCCTTGCTCATATCAACAACCTGAAATTCGGTATGGAGCATACAGTCTCCTACTTGGACAGGAAGGTTGCGAATGGTGCCATAAGGGACTGCTCTGGAAGAGTTTGCAAAAGCCAGAGTCACCAGAGAAGGCTCAACATCAACAATGCCCAGCTGGTCTTTGATTGCTTTTGAGACAAGATTCACACATGATCCGGAGTCACAAAGAGCTTCCTTGAATTCCACTCCAGCAATGGAACATGGAAAATTAAACTTTTCAGGATCATCAACCTTGGGCAATACCTTCAGTGGGGGTGTAGACAGCGCCTTGATATAGAGGGCTTTAATCTCCTCTTGAGTCTCTCTGCAATGTTTGAAAAACATATGCAATGGACGAATCTGCCAAGCATCTTCAAATGCAACCTCTTTAGGAAGCCTTCTCACCATTTTGTTAAAGCCAGCCAGCTGTTCTGCACTAATAGGATCCATCAGATGTTTAGGTGGAATTGGATAGGGAACCTTCGGAACATAGACTCGCACTGGTGGAGTATTAGAAGTTTCGTCGGGAACAGTCGTTTCAGAGCTAGCAGGCTGTTTTGTTCTCTCTTCTGCGCCTAAAGCAGTCCCAGCGAACAGTTGCTCCGTTTCTTCTTCCTCATTCTCACATCTCAGCTTTGTTGCATTACAATGCATCACACTCTTTCCACGAAGGGTTTCTTGCTGCCTCTTAACGGTTTCAGCAGTTTGAGCAAGTTGAACATCAATCTTCTTTATGTGGTTACTCACAGTATCATATTTTTTACTCAGGTCGGTGAACATGCTGTCCATCCTGGTGTTGATGTCTGTGGTAACCTGATTCAGTGCCTTGACCTGGATCTGTTGGCTCTGGAGCAACTGTTGCATCATCATACCCAGACCCTTTAGCTCATCTGGTTCACTGTTCCCGGCAGCTGAAACAGCTTGCTGGTTGCTCTGCGATTGTTGCTGGTTCTGGTTCTGAAACTGCCCAGCCGTAGCTTGCTCCATGCTGAAGACGTGTCCTTGGTTGTTTTTCAGTAGCTGATCAATCTTGGCTGTCAGCTCATCTATCTTGGAGCGATCGCTTCCTGGTCTTTGTTGGCTGAACTAGCAGCCATGTTCTCAATCAGTTTAAACGCTCTATCAGTGGTCTGAGCCATGAAGTCTCCATTGCTCGAAGAGTTTAGAGCACCTTGGTATTTCCAATCTACTCCATCATAGAAAATACCCAGGAGGTAATCATCATCAAATCCATGGTTAGGGCATTCTCTGCGTAGTCATTGAAACGCTCCCATGCGTAAAAAGGCTCATCATGGAGCTGTCTGAATGAGGTGATCTTGTTCCTTAATGCGGCTGTTCTCGCCTTAGAGTAGAAATAGTTGAGGAATGCTGATCGGACCTGTTCCCATGAAGTGAGAGAGCCGGTAGGGAGGGATTTCAACCATCGTGCAGCTTTTCCATCAAGAGAGAATGGGAATAGCATGCACGTGATGTAGTCTGGTGGCACACCGTCAGACGAGTGAAATTGCGGACTTTTCAAAACTCTCAATATGCTCCATTGGAATTTCTGCAGAGACAAGAGAACACTTTTCTGCACCAGATCAATCAAAGCAGGCTTGATCTCGAAGTCATGCCTGGTGCAGGGAGGAGGAACAATGGCAGAGCGCGTAGTAGGGATGTTACGCGGAAGGTTTCTCTCCCGATCGAACGCGCCGTCTGTCCTACCGCGACAGCCTGTTGAGCAGCATCCTGTTGAGCTTGGATGGTCTGCTGCATCTGAAGCATCTGTTGTTGCATCAGTGCCATTGCAGCAGCGAGATCATCCTGATGGCCGTGATCACCCATGGTGGTGTTGGTCGGCCTTGGCTGTTGTCTGTTCTGTCTTTCTAACCTTGCTAGCTCTTGGTTGCTGAATGTAACTAGTTCTCCTTGTGCGTTTCTCCGAGTATGTCTACTGGTCATGCACTTGGATCATTAGCTGCAACAAAAAGGATAAAACAAGTTAGAGGTCTTAGACTAAATAAATAACCAAAAAATAAAGGTAAAAATGATGGTCCCCGGCAACTGAGCCAAATTGGTATTACGTGTATACGCACACCAATTAACCTAATGTGCACACTACCACAATCGAATGGTATGTCGATGTAGCACTTTAGGATCGAATCCACAGAGACCAACTATTACACTTTACTTCTATGGGATCAATACTTAGCTAAAACAATGAATGATTTTGAGATTTGAGGTAACGTAAATAGCAAATAACACGAATTGAATAAGGTTTCAGATTAAAGAGAATGCTAGTCTAGGGTGAATAATTGGAAATCAATGAGCATGAGCCAAACATCTATTCAAGGAACAATTCACAGCAAGTCTTAAACTCGAAAAACATGTAAAGTTCGACCCATCGTCTCCCCTTTTATCAATCATTCCTAATATCTAAACTGTCGTTTGAATCAGAGAAAGATGACAAACATTAAGACCAGATTCGATAAGTTCACAATTTGCCCTAACATCTACTTTCGCTGGTTAGGGACAAATTGCCCATTCATGATATTTCTAGCAACCTAAAACACTTTTGATGATTAGATTAAACCTAGAATCAAACACTAAGTAGCTAGTTTAATGCAGGCAGTAAGCGCAAGCATGAATGGAGACAATCAAAACATCAGTCCTTATTTGTGTTTAGCTCATGAATCTATGACCTCCTAACACCCTAGACTAAGAAAATCGACTACTCAGCCATAGCAAGAGAAATCACAGACAATAGATGAAGAAAACATGATGAATCAATAAGATAATAAGATAGGGTTCAGGATTTTTCTCAATGGTGTAGAGATCCTTCTCCCTTTACAAACTAGCAAATCCAAAAGTATCAAAGCTCTAGAGTTGTTTTTCTGTGTAAAAGAAGCGTAGAATAAAAAAGAGAAACAGAAAAATAAGATATATGAAAGCCACAGGCGGCTGGAGGAAAAATTGGAATAATTAGGGCAAATCCCGAAATATTTGTGGTTTCCTTAAAAATCTCTACCGCTGGAACAGGCACTCGAGTGTTCCGCTAGATCAGGAACAGTCACTCGGGTTGCTCCGCAAGATCAGGAACAATCATCAAGACTGTTCTGCGTGAAAATCACCAAATTGCATTCTTTTCTGCCTCTTTTGCTCTAACTGGTCCATCTCCCATCCAGTGCAACTCTAGACCTGTAATGACTCGAAAAAGACTAGAAAGACTCGATAAAAACTTGAAAACCAATTAAAAAACATATATATAATGATGTATAAAACACCATATATCAACCAGCATTTCTTCAACGCTACGTACGTTTATGCTATATTAACGAAAAGTTAAATCGAGGATTAAAACTGAAAATTTATAGAATTTTATTTTGTTTTTGGCAATTTAAAAGGTTTCATATAATTTGTTGTTCCCATGCCCAAGAGGTTTTCTGGCAAAATAAAATTGTAGATAAATTTAGTACGCATTTTGATCGATTTGGCTGAATTTGGGACTGTTTCTTTTCTCTGTCCCTTGAAACGAGGTGTTGGCAGTTTTTTATTTCTTTCAAGGCAATGGCTTAGTTACTGTTTTATCACATTTGTTACTATAGTTTCACCTTTTGTAAATGCCCATTATTCCTTGATTAATGAATATAAAATTTAATTTAAAAAAAAAAACTAATTTTACTTCCAGATTTTTGGGAGGAGGTTTGAAATGAATCCTTAAATCGTGGAAAACAAATTATAAAATTGTTAAAAAATGTTTATAACTCCCACAATCTCTGGAATTGGAGTGTTGTCTTACTCTATCGGTTTAATCTCGTTATTTCATCATGAGCATGCTTGATGTCTTGTGATTTTCGGTGGTTTTGGAATTCCCGGCGATGATTTCCTTGTCGGTGGTTGCTGGCGGTGTGATCTGCTTCGTCGAGCTTCTCAACCTAGTCATTACGCGTGGTTTTGCGTGGATCATTCTACTTCCTTAATTGTGGGTTTCTTCTGGGATAGTGTTTTTTTATGTGGGAATGGATCTTTACTTGTATCTTTTTTAATCCTTTCCTGTTTGGTTTATACTTAATAAAGATACGACAAAAAGATAATCAAGTACGCATTAACGAAGTCAAGAATGACGCCTTGACAAAATATATAGTATCCCCACTACTTTCGCAAATATAACAAAGATGGGGATGATTGGTAAGGGCTGTAGCTTTATGTTTTTGGCTGTAGAATTTAGTCTGTAGAATTATTTGCTTTAACTTTTTTTTCTGTAGCTTTCTAAAGCACTATTTTTTTTGCTTTGGAAATAAAGCTCTCTACAGCCATATTTTGATTTTGTAGAGATATTTTTGCTGTGAGATTTTTAAGGAAAGGAAAGCTTGATTGGTAAATTAAAGTGGCTGTAGAAAGAAAATGAGCTGTAGAGAGCACTCACAGCACTTACCAATCACCCCCGATATCTCGCAGATGCAAATGTTTTGTTGTAATCTTAGTTTCTAGTTTTTGATTTTCAAAATCTATTTTTTACACAATCATGATTTTAGTCAAATAGATTCCCTATTTTTTAGGGAAACTAGTTTTTACTTTCTCTTACTAGTTTCTTCTTAAAAACCAAAATCCCTATTCTAATAGTTTCTTTCTAAACCTACGACCAAAAACAAAAAAAATTGTTTTCTTTCTCTTTTTTATAAAATTGTTAATTCTATTAAATAACCAACTCTACAAACACACACACAAAAAGTAAACATGAACCTCAAAAATCAAAACTATTAAATAATTTTATTTGTGTTACTACAATGCTATTTTAGTTTATATTTTTCTAAAGTAAATATTTTACTATTAATAATATTTATCAAAATCCATTTTTTACCCAATAAAATTAATTTTTAGTTTTATGAAGAAATATAAACATTGTTGTGTACTATACCATATTCATAGACTTGTGTTTTTCCCAATTTTAGAAATCTTGGTTAACTTTAAAATTTAAATTTGTAAATAAAAGTTATCAACAATTATTAAATTTTTTAACATAAAAATTAATGCACAAATAGTTAAATTCTACACATGTAATTAATTTTTTGTAGTTAACCGCTAATGGATATATATATTCACAACCTCTCCTTTTAGTCGAGTAAGAAATACCTCGGGAAGTAGGGCTCCTATTGACTAAAGATTGGTTCTTCGCTTTCCTTTAGAATGAAAGTAGCTATGAAGCCCCTACCTACAACTTACTTTGTTTGATTCAAAAGGCGAACAGCCCCCCCAACTAGTCGTATGGGTATATATTATAATTATGGAAAATATTATTAAAAGTTATATCTGTCAGATCCGTGATTTTAGTATCCAATTTCAGACCCGTTCTCAGGTATACAGTTTCAAATATCCATCTAAACATTATGATACAGCAAGTATCCGGATCCAGATTCGGATCCATAAATATAAGTTTAAAAATAAAAATATTTTAAAATACAAAATAAATCTAAAAATATTTCACAAATTAAATATTTTACAAAATTTATGAATATATTTTTGTATTTTAAAAACACAGATCCTAATCCAGATATTTAATATCTGGATTCGGATCCGGACACTCCGGATATCCTATTTTCGGAGCGGATCTCAGATCGGATCAGAATCCCATATAATAAATCCAGACCTAAGGGTATATGCATATATTATATGTACAAATTATAATATAAAGTATACACACACACACACACATATATATATATATAAGTGTATGTTTCGACATAAAATTAATTTTTAAGTTTATGTTTAAACATAGAATTATATTATTTGTGTTTGCTTTAAAAAAAGCTTATGTGTGTCTTGATAATAATATTTTATATTCTATTTTTCCATAATACATATTTTACTATTAATACAAAATTTATTTTTTTACTTTAAAAACAAAAATCAAAAACCAGAAACCAAAATCTAAAATCACCATTCATGATTTTTCAAAAACTAAAATCTACTGCAGAATCAAAAACCAGAAATCAAAATCTAAAATCTAAAAACCAAAAACTAAAAACTAAAAACCAAAATCCAAAATCTAGAAACCAAACAAACAATCATCACCTATAGCACTTCCACCGCTTAAGAAACTCTGATAAGTTTTTTAGAAAAGTATACTATTATGTAAACAGCATTTCGTTTTGCATGGTGGTTAGGAGGGAAGAGGCTTTATATTTATTTACAACCAAAAATTTTTAAACAAAAATATATTAGCTTCAAGAATCAATTTCTCTAGAGTTTTTGCTTAGTGTTCTGAAGAAAAGTCTACAACAAAAAAAATTAAGTCACAGTTAAAAATTTAAAACTTAAATCTTAGAGCAAAAACATATAACCATAGCCTGAACTCTAAATTTTGTTTTTTATTAGAGATATTATGATCAATATACATGAAGATTTCGGTAATTAGCTAAATAGCTATATGATTTCGATATTAGGTACATGGTTACGGTGAATAAAGTGAAATGTCGATTATCTCCTGAGCGTGAATTCATTAACAAAATTTAGGTGCATGAAGTGTCAGAAATAACAGAATTTTACGGGGCAGAGTAATGCAGGTTCGGCGTGTCTGCTGACGTCGGGCATCATGAAACCTAAAACTAAAGGAGGTAGCCGTCTCAACATTAATGTCGATGAGACATATACTTTTTGCAGTTTTATACATTTTATACAGAAATCTAATTTGCAATAGAATATATTTTGCTATATATAGAACCATCCGACGAGACAAATGAGGCAAGAACTTTATCAAATCTATCCGGCTTATGCTTAACATCACGAAAAAAGCTTTTTCTTAACTTTTCGATCTACTAGAGCTACAAAACGAAGGGAAAAGGTCAGTAGGATCACATTTATGTGTCGTTGTCTCTACTTTCTATTGATATCTAATCCTATAATTACTTAAATGCTTGTTGTTTTCATATATTTATAGGATCTTATTTCGTTCGGTATAGATATGTTCTTATTTTTCCTTTTAGGGTTCTCTTCTTTACAAATATTAATTTTGCAGATGAACTCTAGACAAGTTCTTCGTGTCATTCATGGGGTTTGGAATATTCATCAAAATGGAGAGTGGAGCTTCGAAAGGAAGCCAAATGATCTTGGGTTTCCAGCTATCGTACGATCATCGGAAAATTTCGAATCTCTTCAACAAATTGTCCGGAGCCTCTACAACCTCGCGATCGAAACACCAATTTTGATGACTTATAGGCTTCCCGAGTGGATGCTTGTTCCCGACAGAAAAAACTCCTCCGATAACTATTCTTGAAACTCCTGATGTTGAAGTCATGATGGCTGTGAGAGCTTGGTTCGCCGAACTCACGCTTTGCGTTACAATTGGTGCTGAAGATGTTGCACGTTATCAATTCTTTTGCTGAACTGACTTTAACATTGGATCCTCAACTTATGTATTCGGAGACGGAGACGGAAACGGGGATCCATCATAGTTTCTTGCTATGTTTCTTTTCAATTATATGTTATTTTTGTTACTGAATGGAAAGAATCTCATTTCTACATATACCGAGTTTTATTTCTTCAATAAATTCTCTTAATTAATATAAAATATTTGCAAATTTTCTTAGGCTTTTTGGGAGAGACAGTGGTCGCAAGTCAAGCTGTGCTTGAAGAGTATTTTAATGACCAAGAAATGATGGTTATTCATAGAGTTCACCTCAAAATAGAAAAAGCTAAATTGGATTTGGAAAACCAATGTTGTTACGAAGTTGTTCAGGACAAAGAATTAATTGACGATACTGACTCAGACGGTGATGGAACCGAACCAATCGAAGAAAACAGACTCTCAATATCGGTGTTTGACACAGGTAAGAATTATTCTTTTCTTTTTATATCACTATCAATTAATCTAATTATGATGTTGTTGATATAGGTGTATTGTCAATTCAAGAAGCTGGTTTCCCAACAAACGAGAGACAAACGGTTATTTAGAAATATTGTTTTTACTAGAATATATAAGTAGAGATAATAAAACAAAATTTCGATATGAATATTTTTGAAGATTCCAAATTAGTATAATAAGTGCATTCATGCATATAAAATTATGGTTTAAGAAATGTTTTATTTCACTTTAATATCGCCAGGTGTTGGATTCGATTGTGAGACCATCCCGCAACCAAACGTGTCTAACAGTAAGATAAAATTTAATTTGATATTTCCAGATTAACATACGTTTTCCGGAAAACAATTATTTATTCCATATTTTCCTTCTAGATTCACCGGTTGAATACTATGAGGGGATCCCGGTCGGTTTTACTGGAGATGAAGATTTCATTATTGTGCAGCCAAGTTCCTCTCAAATCGATGATGGCATTAACTTTTGGGAAGAAGTTGTAGCAGCCGAAAATGACAATCTTGTTGAAGATGAAGAACACTTCGACGACATGGATATTGATATCCCAATGTCTCAAAGTATTCCACAGCCCAACCAATTACCAACACTTACGTTGATGATGTTAACTCTACGACTGACTCGACCCCTGATCTTCATGAAGAGAATCATGTTGTTCTTAGTTCCCAAAATGTTTCCGAAGATCTTTCGAACACCCAACCCATGTATGCCAATCCTGTTGTCTCAGAAGGTACGAGTTATTGTTTATGTATTTATATTTAAATTATATAATATTTCCTTTGATTCATAATAGTTATTTTATGATATAGGTGTTTATGAAGATAATGTTGTGATCTCCAATGCCGAAAATGTGCATCAGGAATCCCCAAATGTTGACCAAATATCTGCACCTAATAATTCTCCAACCATTTCAGTGATCGTGGGGCATATTTTCAATCCAGCTAATGCAGATGATGATCTGGTGATTAATCTTAGTGGTTCCTCATCCGAGGACTCCATGGACAGTGGTGTGTTCTAGGTCACTTATCATTCTGTTTTAAGTTTTATTATTAATTAAGGAGTGAAGGTTGTTTTGAACTAAGTGTTTTGTTCCTCGGGGACCGTTGTGTTTTGTTTGTTTTGTAAAAGGGGTATCGCTTTGGATTTGTGGTAATGTGTAAACCACAAATGATATGTTTAATAATTTTTGTTTATGTTTAATAAATATGTTTAATCTAATCTTCAATGTAAAATACCTTTCTTTATTTTATAACCTTTCGCAATACTAATTCCCTAATATCTCAACGTGATAATTTAATGTAGGAGTTACAACAAACCAACACAACGATCTGTATCTTGGAATGGTATTTACAAACCGGGATGAATTTAAAATTCATATGGAATTATATGCAATTAGCAAGAAGTTCCGGTTTCATAACATCAGGTCCGCACCCAATGGAATGGTATTAAGGTGTTTTAGCTCCAACTATCAGTGGAGGGTATATGCAACAAAGTTAAAAGACTCCGATGTCTACGAGATAAGAAAACTTGATCCTCTACACACTTGCTCTGCTGACGACCGGTCCGGTTACCAGTCTCTAGCTACACATCAAGTTGTTGGGGAAATGATGAAAGCTCGTTTCAATGGTAGTGGCGGTGGTCCAAGACCTGGAGAGATTCGTCAAGTGATGCAAGGAGATCACGATGTCCGTATATCTTACTGGAAGGCTTGGCGTTCAAGGGAAATTGCTTTGGAATATGCCAAAGGCAACTCTCGTGGTTCTTACAATCTACTTCCAGATTACCTCCGCAAGCTAGTTGAGGCAAACCCTAGTACTCTAGCTGAGATTGAAACTGAATACAACGGGAACATAGGAAATAGGTTTAAATACTTGTTTCTAGCTATGGGGGCTTCTATTATGGGATTTGTGTACATGAGGAAGGTTATATTTGTCGATGGAACCCATTTGAGAGGAAAATATGTAGGATGTCTTCTAACTGCTTCGGCCCAAGACGGTAATTACCAAGTGTTTCCATTAGCCATTGCCATCGTCGACGGAGAAAATGATAATTCGTGGGAATGGTTCTTCAAAAAGTTACAAGCATTTATCCCAAATACGAACAATATCGTGTTTGTCTCTGATAGACATTCATCCATCTATTACGGTTTCGGTAAGGTAAATAGTGTCTTTATAGTAATATATAACTTATTGTATTCCCGTAATTTTATTGTTTTACAGCTAATTTTC
The DNA here is from genome assembly GCA_016432835.1 of Brassica nigra. Classification (NCBI taxonomy): domain Eukaryota; kingdom Viridiplantae; phylum Streptophyta; class Magnoliopsida; order Brassicales; family Brassicaceae; genus Brassica; species Brassica nigra. The sequence goes on from CM028243.1 coordinate 20,384,555, forward strand.
GTTATATCCAGGAACAATAACTTAATCCGGATATGAATGCAGGTATATCCAGAAGCGAAATATTGTGCATGCATCCTGCATTTGAAGAGAAATATTAGGACTTATTACAAAGATAAGAATCTAGGATTCTTGGTTGCAAGGGCTGGAAGGACATATAGGTTGACTGACTTCTACAAGATTTTCAATGAGATAAAACATCTTAATGCCTCGTGTGCAGATTATCTAATCGGGATAGGTTTTGAGCATTGGGCACGTTCTCATTTCCCCGTGCGCCGCTACAACATTATGACAAGCAATGTCGCTGAATTGTGGAATGCGGTACTTCGTGAGGCCAGAGAATACCCTATATTGGCCCTTGTTGAATTTATTAGAGCAAAGTTGATGTCTTGGTTTTCTTCTAGAGGCGCGACAAACTCGGGAAATTTAGACAATTTCACACCGAAAGTAATGGAGATTCTGGCTTTTAATTTTGAATCTTCGACAGGTTACGAAGTAAAGAAAATAAAACACTTGAAGTATGAAGTATGAAGTAAGGAACAAGGAAGGGTGTTCTTTCCATGTCGACATTTCCAAAAGATTTTGCAGTTGTTATGAGTTTCAACTCCTCGAGATTCCTTGTCAACATGCAATTGCAGCGGCCATCATAGAGAAGGTTAAAGTCGATTCAGCCGAAGAATACACTAAGAATGCCATGGTTGCTGCCTACGCGGGTAGAGTCGCTCCAGTTGTTGATACCGATAATATCATTGAACTTACTGCTCAATTGTTCGGGTTAGATATGTTTCCTCCGTCTAGCAGGCGTCCCCCTGGCCGTCCACGTAAAAAACGTTTTCTATCTCGTGGCGAAGTTCGTGTAAGCAAATTTGATTATTCATAATATCATATTATCTTCTATATTACCTATTAATTTATAATAAATATGTTTTTCATATAATTTTTGTTTTGTTTTGCTATTGTTTCAAAAGACGAAAACACCAAGAAGACGAACTGTATGTAGCCGTTGCAAAGGTTGTGGTCACAATCGTGCAACATGCAAAACTCCTATCGGTTAAGATGTCTTACAAAATAAGAAAGGGATATTCCCGGTGATGAAGTTGTATGGAAAGCAGGAATGATAATGAATCAAGTTTGTTACTACTAACAAACTACTATATGTTTAATATTTAATATGTAATTAACGATGGGGCGTGAGAGCTGTAGTTTATGGTGTAACACCGGTTGTAAAATAAATTAAAGAAATCCCTTTCTATACTAGCCTTGCATTTCATATTTCCCATAACCAGGCAATGTTATAAATATCCAGTTATACATAGAAATGTATTATTAAAGGATTAAGTGTGAGTTGGGCTTCTGAAGGTCTAATAGGTTTGGAATTCTACTTAAATCCATATCAGAACTTCTCATTAGCTGTTATGTCATTATGTTTGTTTGGTAAACAATTTTGATCTAAGTACTTGCAAGATTTTGTATACGATTAAAATATATTTATCTAATCCAATGTATATATATAAATTTATAATATTTAAATTTGTTAATGACGCACCCAATTAAGATAAAGAAATCGTTAATATAAGCATTTGTAATAAACATTTCCACATTAACTAGATATTATTTTTCTTAATTTCCTTAGAAATACGAATTATGAAAATGCGTAAATCATATAATTAGACAATTCGAAGGAAGGTCTTTCGAAGTCAGGCGCGTGTTTAACTAATAACATATACTTTTTTTTTGTTTGCATGTAGTGGAATATTTGTGTCATATGTGTCAGTATTCGAATATCATCATGATATCTATACTAGAGTAGTCAGCTAAGATGTATATTTTATTTGTATATATGGATATTTTTGATCTTATCTGAATAATTGTTTAATTTTTTGCCTATATATTCAATAGATCTAACTTATATATCCTCACTTCATACACTGTAAGAACTTCGGTACTAATTTAGTATTAAGGTTCGAAGTATTTTCGCCAAAATAGAATACTATTCTATACAGCTAAAGTTTATGTGTTGTTTGTTTCAGATGTTGACCCCTCTGCGTGTTGGTTTATATCATGGAGCATGGCAGCGTAACGACGATGGTTATTGGACTTTCCAGAGAAAACGAAACGATCTCCGCTATACGGTGTTGATTAAACCGACGGAGAATTTCGAAACTTTGGAAACTATCATCCGTGATCGTTATGGACTAACTCCGGAAACACCCTTGGCGATGGCTTACCACCCTCCGGAATGGATGCTTGAACCAGAAGGAACTTGTAGGCCACCGATTACAGTGAGTACAACTTCGGAAGTAGGAGTGATGATGCATCTCCGCTCTTGGTTTACAGAACTCAGGCTTTGCATTTCATCTGGTTACGAAGATGTTGCCAATTTCCAGTTTCTCAACAAGACAACATTTTCCATCGGCGGTGCAACATTTGTTTTCAATGGTTAGTATCAAATTTGAAAAAATATTTATAGAGTTTAGGTACGAACAAACTTTCTATACATAAAATCTATTTGCAGGTTATAATGATCGCGAAATCGTTGCAAGCAAGGAAGTTCTCGAAGAGATATTTGGCGAGCAAGAGATGGTTGGAATCTACAGAGCCCATCTTGAAATGAGAAAAGCTAAATAAGAACAACAACAAAGTGCTGCTGAAACAACTGTTCCATCGACCACAGCAACCAAAGAAGGTTAGATGCAGCTTAATTCATATAATTTATGAAATAATCATATTATGTTGTTGATTATGTATTCTACTTTTAGAAGCATCTGGGTCTCCTCCGTCGCTTCCTGAAGAGTAAGGGAATTGGTGCCTATGTTCGTGAGCAGAAGGAAAAAATAAATCTCGGTCCAAGTTGTTTCGAATTACATATGGTCTACTGTTCTGTTTTAATTATCTGAATAATGAAAGACGATGATGTCTTTATCTAAGTATTTTTTGTGTGTTTTAGTTTTTGTTTGTTTTTGTTTTTAATGAATAGTGTATGTATGTCCAAAACTTATGTCCTTCATATGTAATATAATCATTTCGTACTAGTTATAATGTTTTGGCAATTTGGTTTCGTACTAATTATAATGTTCTCGTTAATTTGATTTGAAAGAGAAAATGTTCATATTTATATTATCTGAAAATATTGTTTGTAGCTGGATAGGCCTTTGATTTTGATTGTGTATGAAAAGATAATTTTGTTACTATAGAGAGTAACCAATTATTTTGTTAATAACAATGTTCCAATTACGTCTTTTAGTGTACCGGCCAAAGAATGAGGACTTAGTTGCCAGATGATCAATAGTTAAACAAAATTTTAATTCTAGCCAAATAAAATTGAATCTTGTTAATTAAATTATATTAATTTCATAATATCATGTATATATACTAACGTAGAATTCTCCACATTAGTCTGTTTATTACATACATGTCCAGTTATTTTGGCTCCAATGATAAATATCTATCTTTGACTAGTTATCCGGATATTAACATCCATAGCCGTTATTGTCTGTGTTATCCAGATAAAGCAAGAAATACAAAACACATATAATTAATTTATTATCTGTATTTACTGCTTCATGCATATAATTAGGTAGATGATGGATTCCAAATCATTAATTATTGATGATGGATACATAATAAGCATACTAATTGTTATATTTAGACTGTACGAGTAAAACAAAAGTCAGTTCTAAAACACTGCATTCAACTTGAGTCATTTGTTCTAATACGGTCAAATATAACAAATTCTACAAATTCAATGCATAAACAACAAACTAGAGTTTCATGTGGTACTCGTAGAGCATAACCGCAACCCTCTGCGCCTCAGAAGCTAAGATGTGGGGGTGCTATGCAACGACATGTATCAATTCCAGAAAGAGAATGGGTCTGCATTAGTAGAACCGACGTTAACGAAGAATCCGCTGATATGCTGTTCTGTGCAACATTTTTTGCCCTTTCAACACCCATTGGTTTTAGTTGGGAATTTGAAATACGCAGCCCGGCTTATTTCATTAGGTAAGGAAACATCTCTGATATAGGTTTGAGTTCAGAACTCATCGAAGCTTCACTCCTTAGCGAGGTGTTGCAATCAAATACTGTAATGATCCACGAAGAAGCATCCACACACAAGCCCACCCAGTGTTTCTTATCCAGATTAAATGGAAAGTAGAAAGAATAGTCCTCAGGATGATGGCCCATCACGTCTCCAAAAACTTCTACCAAACCCTTGGTAAACATATGAGTTTCCTTTTCCTGAATCTTGGAAAACTTGGAGTAGTTCCTCGATATTGAGGCTATGAACTTGGTATCAAGAAATACCGACTTTTTGCATTGGGAGGACAGAGACAGTTTCGCATATGACAAGTGATATACCAAGGATTTTACCCGTTTTTACCCATGGTATATGAGTATTTTTATTACTATTATCTATGTTTTGGAGTCTATTAGGTATGTTTTCAGGCTCAGGAGCATTTTGGAGAAAAGTGATGTTTTAGGTGCCTTTTTGGAGCTTAAAGAAGAGTTCACCAGAGATCAGACCAGAGGTCGACATCCAGAGTTACACATCGATCGATGCACACTCTGTGCTATCGATCGACACACATTTGCCGAAGGACGATACATCGAGATCATAATCGATCGATGTACACCCTGTACTATCGATCGATTTATTGAGCGGCAGAAGACAAGTTGGACCTGGCCGAACTTGAAGCCCACGACATCACATTTTTACAAGATTGCCCCTGACGAGTTTTTAACCTAATGAACTCATATTTATATGTGCCTAAGTGTTTTGGCACAGTAGACATCAACAAGCTTTTTACCTCCATCTTTTCTACTCATTTCTTTTACTATTTTCATTACTTTGCAAGTTCTCAATAAAGTTCTATTCAGTTCTTTACTTGTTCTTCTTAACAAAGGTTATAGGGTTCTAGATCTAGAGGAAAGATCCAAAGAGATTTGTGATTGGAACTTAAGTGTTCACTCCTCTAATAGATCTATGAACTCCTATTACTACCTTGTTACTATGAATCACTTAGCCATGTCTGAGTAGATTCATTTGTTAAATTTAGGGTTTAAATAGGATATGAGGGATTAGCCCCAGGCCCAGCCTATATCTGCAATAGTTGGGATATTTATTGTTAGGATTGTTCACTAATGCTTTTTCTAGATTAGCTACCTAGAACATGAACTTGGATTGCATTATTTATTCAATGCTATTCCTGACAACATCCTAAACATGCTATGACCCTCTTGAGACAAGCAGAAGCTGATCTAAGATCATGGTGAGCATTGTATCAACTCCGCATAAGTTCTGCTTAGAGCCGTATCGATCGATACTCCTATAGAGTAATCGATCGATGTAGCTAGAGGTGTATCGGTCGATATTCCAATCGAATAATCGATCGATACTGTCTGCGATATAGCTGACCGCAAACACCATTTAGCATCTAAGTAATAGATGGTCTAAATATTGCGAGAGCTGATGGATTCATTTAATAGTGTTGAGCTCTGACATATCATGCAAGCAACTTGTTAGCATTTATAGTACTTATAATCCTAAATTCCTGAACACCTACCCTGAATCTAACTACTTTTCTTTATTGTCTTAAACCCAAAACCTTTCAACTGAGTAATCTTACCATTACTCAAAAACCTGCATTTTACTTTAAACCATTTTCAACCTAGCATAGTCACTAAGATTGCATCTTATTTGTACACTAGCTCTCTGTGGATTTGATCCCTAAGTACTACAACTAAACCTCTTATTTGAGAGAGTAAAATCACTCCTTAGGGTAATTTGAGTGATATCAAATTTGGCGCCGTTGCCGGGGAGCTTTGATACAATAGGATTTAATCTGATTAGGTTTAGGTTATTTTTATTTTAATTTGCTTTCTGACACAAATTTTTTTCTTGTCTTTGAAGGTACATGTCCAGCAGTACCAGAAGCAACAAGGCATCTCAACTTTTGTTCTCTGAAGACACTGCTAGCTTGGAACGTTCAATCCGCAAGAAAATCCGTTTCACATCGATCGACATCAACAACTGTCTATCGACCGATACCGACGCACCACTGCCGACCGAGACACCGTCTTCGTCGACCGATACTCGCACCTTCCCGTCGACCGACACCACTTCACCGTCGACCGACACGTTTCTTCCGACCGATCGATACCCATATTTGTATATCGATCGATACTGTTCCGCGAGTCATGGTTGCGCCATTTATTCTCGTACGAGATGAGAATGGAGACTTGCGTGACTAAGAAGGTCACCTTTGTAATGAAGCAGGTCAGAAGCTCAATGCTCAGAATAAAGTAATCCCTGAGCCAGAAACTGCATCTACAAGAGCTGTTCAACGTGTAGGAGAGGCTGCTCGAACACTAGCTGACTACAACCGTCCAGATCAGTTCTACACCAACAGATCAACCATTCGTCCCCCTTCTATTCAGAGAGGCGATTTCGAGCTCATGCCGCAGTACTACACCCTTGTGGGACAGACACCCTACTGTGGGCTATCCAATGAGCATCCCATGGACCATCTGGAGAGGTTCGAGGATCTCATATATGCTATCAAAGCCAATAGAGTCCCCGTGGACTACCTTCTCTGTAAGCTCTTCAGGCACTCCTTATCTGGAGAAGCTTTACAGTGGCTTAAGTGTGGGAACCGAAATTCACACCGTCAATTTCCGATAAAGATTTACGGAGGAAAACCGAGTTAACCCGATCTTCCTTGAAGGTCCCGGATATCTGCTGGGCCGCACACGAAACAATCAAATAAAGATGCGAAAATAGAAATCGAAAAAGTTGAGCGAAAGAGATTTTATTTCTGAATTCTCGTTTGAGCGTGTACAACAAGAAAAGAAACCGGCCGTAAGGGCTGTCGAAGAGTCCGCTAGTCTGGTTGCCTAAGTCTATCCTAGTTGAGTCGCAGCTCGCTAGTGAAAACAGAAAAGAATGCTAAATCGCTCTAAGTGCTAGGTGCTCGAAAGTTTGTGATCTGGTTTGCTTCTTGCTCAAAGCTCTCCTTATATACTCCTCCTAAGACGGTCTATCTTCGCGGGCTGAGTCGGGCTTTTCCATTTTCGTCCATCTTCGTGTTTATCGGGAAACTTGACATTTATCTTCGGAAATCTTGACATTTATCTTCTGGAAACTTGATATTTATCTTCTGGAAACTTGACATTTATCTCTTATGTGAGGATAAAGATAAACCGTCATAGTTATCCTTCCTTTCGGAAAATCGTATGTGGGCGGTTTTGACCACGTTGGGCGTTTTAGGCGTTTTACGGTTTTTTCGAAAGGACGGTCTTTGAAGGTTTCGGTGTTTCGAAGGAACCTCAATTCCTCGTAAAGTCGAGATAGTGGTGTTTCAGAATAACCGTGGTCGTTCCAAAACTTCGCGTAGATTGATCCAAACAAGCTAAGATGGGATCGAACCGACACGATAGGACCAAGACCGAGGCGAGGGCCGTGGACCGACGCCAGGCCGACCACATGGCGGTGCCGCGGGGCGGCCAGCTGGGGTGCCGCCGGGGCGAGTGCCGCCGGCTGGCCGCCAGCGTCCAGCGTGCCGCCCGGCCGCGGTGCCCGGCGCCGCCGGCCAGCGCGGTGCCGCCCGGCGGCCGTCAGCGTGCCGCCCGGCCAGGCCAGCTGCGTCCGCCTGCGCCAGGCGGGTGCCGCTGCGTCCAGGCCGCCAGCGTGGCGAGTGCCGCCGGCCAGGCGGCCAGTGGCGAGTGCCGCCGGCAAGGCGCCAGCGTCCAGGCGCCAGCGTCTGCATGCCGCCGGCCGGCCTTCGGCGTGGCGTGCGCCGGTGCCAGCCATCTTTCCGTCCGTGGGTTGTTCGATCTTTCCTCCGTCGGTCGTTTGCGGAAATCTTTTGAGTTTGGGAAGGTCTTTACCGTAGATTTGAGATAATCGCTTCTAATCCAACGAAATTCTGCGAGTATCAAGATTTGAGATGGACTTGGATTTGTAGATTTTCCGTCGTCGAGGATGCGAGCAATGTGGCCGAGCTTTAGATGTGTTAAAAGATGAATCTTTTAAACAATCGGGAAGGCTTTACGGAAGACTCATTGTAGATCTCGGACGATCGGACATGGGTTTCAAGGGACCAAGATGCAGCCATTGCCGAGATCATGAGATGATCGACGGATGGGCGCCAGGACCCTCGCCGTTGGCGATGGAGTGGACGAGCCTTCCGTGAGTTTTATCGGCGGCGACCGTTTCTTGGATTTGATCGTCGCCGGTTTTCTTCGAGGATTTTCGGTGACGATTTCGTCATTGACCGATTTTGACCTCAACAGTTAGCCCACAGCTAGCTAGGAACCGTAGAGTCTGTCGGATCCTAGCTTGCGTATAAGCCGTGGGAAGGTGTTGAGGCGTAATCGTTGCGAAAGTCGAGGTAAATAGTGATTTTACCTCCTTTATATTCATCACAAGATTTTTACTCTCTCTCTCAAGAATCCTTTCTCTCTCTTTAAGAACAATGTCTTCAAGATCCTCAAAGAGAAACTCTTCTTCCCATTCATCCTCGGATGACTCTCCTGCCCATGTGACGGTGAAGCAGGAGGAGTTGGTCGAGGAGGAAAAGAAGAATGCGTATTACCGAGCCCTTGTAGGTTCGCCCCCAACACTGCCAGAGATCCCTGTTCCGAGGAGGCCTCTGAGGCAGCCCGGTGCTCCTTTTGCGCCGAGCTCGGTTTCTCGTAAATATCTCAAGGTTCTTCGAGATTTTTACCAGGTTCCTGAAGGAGTCAAATTCCGGATTCCCGTTGGTAATGAGAGTGCAAGGAATCCCCCGCAAGGTTTCTTTACATGTTACGAAGCTTTCTTTACGTACTGCCGTATGTGGTTCCCGATCCCTGGTCCCATTGTTCGTGCGCTTCACCGCTTCGAACTTTCGATCAGCCAACTCAGCGTTCCTGCCTTGGAGAGTTGGCTTGGCGTACTGATCGCTAGCTACGAACTCGGGATTGATCTTGGTCCCGACGATTTTGAAGGTCTTTGGGGCACTCGGCCGACGGGGAGTGACGGTTACTACTCGATGCTGCCTAAGAAGGATATGGCCGTGATTCAGGGGACTACTTTGAATCCCAAATCGTGGCAGGAGCGTTTCTTCTTCGTCCAAATAGATGGCGAGTCTGTCAAGGAGAGCTGTCTCCATCTATTTCCGCGAGCATGGAACTTCAACCGAGGTAATACGACGAAAACCCCGTTTGTCTATTTCACCTTTTCGGAAGTGCGAGTTTTAGTGAAAAAGTTTTGCTTTGTAGGGAACAATCCTACTGCGCATTTGCCTGGTGACGTCTTTGTCAAGAGAGATCTTCTTTGTCAAAGGCCGTTTTTCTGGAAATCCTTCACCCTCGAACGGATTCGAGACGCGGTTAGGCTTTATCGGTCCCGAGATCCTGTCCCGTCGTACGACGCCGAACCTGTCACCGCAGCTCCTACTCGGAGGCGCAGACAGAGGTCTCGTAAGGGGAAGGAAATCGATGATAGGGAAGGCTCGGAAAGTCCTTCACCGTTGGGAGAAAAACCTAGTTTTGCTCCAACGGAAAAAGGCGGAGCCAGCGGTTTTCCACCTAACAACTTCTTTGATGGCCTTCCTCCGGAGTTTACTACTGATGAGTCGCTGGAGGATGAGGAGAAACAACGGGTTTTTGCCGAGGGCTCCCAACGTGTCAACGAGGTTTGGCCCTTCGAACTTTTTAACCTTATGTCCGAATCACTGTGTTAGCATACTTGCTGATCTTGAGTTTATGCAGGGACTAAGAGTGTTTAGCGAGGCTGACTCGAAGTTTCCGAAATCTAGGATTGCTAACTTCAAAGCCACGAAGCGAGCAAGAGCTTTTCGGTTCCGCAAGAGGTAAAGGTGCAGAATGCAAAGCAAGCTGAGCTTCACGCCGAGCTCGCTCGGGCGAAAGGAGAGGAAGAAGGATGGTCGCAGAGGTGGCAAGACGGGCGGAATCGCTTACTGCTGAGTTTCAATGTTTTAAAGAAGCTCAGGAGTTTGTTGGTGATTTCCGCGAGTGCCGGGTTCGGTCGTAAACCTTCACAAGTCTCGAACCCGGATTTCTCCTTCGATTCGAGATTGCTGAAATGAAGGATTTTATGGCCGAGCGCCATGCTGAGTCCTTGGTTCCTCCGGTAGAAGAAAGAGTCCGGAGACTATGGGAACTATCGAGGTTTCGAGGATACGGTGGTGGCGGAGCCGATGAGAACGCTGAGGGTGGTGGGAGCGCGCGTGAATGAGGAAGTGGACCAGCCTGCTAGTTCATTTGGGATTTCCGCATCTGGATTTCTCAATGTTGACTTCCTTTGTGAATCGTATTTTTGGGCCGTGCGTGGCGTTTTAGTAATTTTATTCTGCGACCGCTGGAGGTTGCATTCTTATTTTGGGACTGGCCGCTGGTGGCTTTGAATCCTGCCGTCTTTTGCGGCTTTTATGAATATGAAAATTTGTGAGATTTCGTCTTTTGTTTTGATTTATACTTTCGTCAAGTGTAGAGGGAAGGATGCGAGTAGTCACTTCGTATCCTAACTCTTTTTTCGCTTGGTCCGTATGCTACTTTTTAGCGAGCGTTTTAGGTGTAAGCGATAAGAGACATGTTTTGGGATCTCGTATACGATACTATGTCTGTGAGATGTCAAGATCCAGCAAGACTGGGTTTAGGGCAAGACCTAGGTTTACTCTCAGCTTTGAGGCTGTGCGATGACTGATCGGCTTTCGTTTTGCCTGTTAGTGATTTCTTCCTGATTCTTTTCGTTTAAAGTCCGCGACTAGTCGCCGGCTTATATGACTTGTGTTAAAAGAATCGAGCTATCTTCGGAGTTTATCCGAGACGCTAAACCAAAATTTTGGTTTCTTGTATACGCTATGATATCCTTGTCGGATGTAAGAGGACCTTGTAGGTCTGACTACGAGTTTGTATTGAGTGAAACGTTTATTGTGTCGTCCGTCGGGACCAATCGAGGCGTGAGTTATTTTAAGTCGCAGGTGGACTGTCTTTTGCGGATGATACGAGTTTTGTTATCTTTTTAAGAAGTTGCGACGTCTCGCGTTTCTTTTGAAGATATGATTTTCGTTTTCGGCGCTGATCGCTTAAGTGAGCATGAAAGATAGAAAGAATTTTATTAAGAATTTTATTAAGAATTTCGAGAAGTTAGAGTACATGTGCGGATTTTTTGGCTTTTGTGGGAGTATAGAGTATCGCGCAGCCTTTGGTGAGGGGATAGCTGAACTGCGGGTTTCGACAAGCTGCCTACGCATTCTTTCGAGGATCAAGCCATCTCAGTAGTTCTGATAGTTGCCGCAGACGCTTTCTCCCGTGCGCCGCCGTTCCGATCGTGCTGGTCGAATCAGTGGTTTGTCGCGGGTCGAGCTGTCCGCTCGGGCGGTGGATTCGAGGCTTTGTCGCCGCCTTGAATCGCCCTGTTCGGATGATTCGATCATTTTTCTTCGAAGTCTTCGGAATGTTGTGTGATTCCTTTGCTCGCTTGGTTGGCCGCAGGGCGCTCCGATCTTTTCGCAGTTTGAACTCGGCAGTAACAGAGTCTTGATTGTTTCTGACTCCCCATATGGCTGCGGTTCCGGTCGGAGTCGGAAACTTGATACCAAGGTGATATGTGGGTTGTACTGCCTTCATGGAGTTGATCCAAGGGGTTCCCATGATGGCGTTGTAGATGGCCGGGTTGTCGACTACTGCAAACTCGACGATCTTTGTAACTTCCTTTGCCATGACTAGGAGTTTAATTCTCCCGAGGTCATGGTAGTGACGCCTGAAAACCCGCCAAAGGTTTTGGCTCAGTGGACGACTTCCCAAGTGGGATCTTCATCCTGTAGAGGGTGTCGCGGAAGATGACGTTGACCGTGCTTCCTATATCGACGAGAATGTGGCCGACTTCGAGATCCTGGATGACCAGGTCGATTACCAGAGGATCGCAGTGAGGTTTGTCGATTCCGACGGTCTCGTGTTCCTCGAAAGCGATTGTGTGGTTAGGAACATCGCTGTCCGGGAACCAGTTGGAACTTGTCTCGCCCGTAGGCTTTTATCGATGAGACAGAGTCTTGGTAGAACTGTGATCCTCCGATGATCATGTTTACCCTCTGGCGACTGCTGTTGTTCCCTTGGTCGTCCTGTCTTCTTCCGCGCTTTTTCCCCGATTGGTTTTTGGTCGCGCGGTTCTCGGAGACAGTTTTGTTGGTCTTTAAGGCGGAGTCGTGAGCAAGTCCTTTATACTCTTGACCTTTGATAGTTCGCCGGTGAGGAGTTTTGCGAGCGGCGCCGAACCTTGCAGTTCGCAGTGGAAAGAACCTCTGGTCTCGTGGAACTCGCAGTAGGAGTTATCCTTGTACTGGTTCCTGGTCCAGGTGTTTCCGGAGGTTTTGCCTTGCTCCTGAGTTGATGGCGTAGTTATGCTCGCCATGCCTTCCCCTTCGTGATGGACGTGATTTCGTTCGAGAGGGTTTCTTCTTGGACGGGTTTTCTGCGGTCCGTGGTTCTGCGATAAGCTTCATCTCTTCTTCCATGATGATGAAGTCCGTTGCCTTGTGGAGAGTATCCTGGATTGTCCGCGGTTTTTCCAGTAGTATCCACTTTCGGAACTTCGACTTGTACCAGAGTATCCTGGATTGTCCGTTACTCTGGCCATCACCAGTTTGAATCTTCGCATGAAATCGCGAACTCGTCCTCCTTCTGAGCTAGACTCCATAGATCCACGCCGACGTTTCTCATCCATTAACATGGAGTATTGTTTGAGAAACGCCGAGGCCAGTTGCGGAAGCTTCGATGGAGTTCCTTTGAGCCGGAGAACCACTCGCAACGCCTTTGAGGTGCTCGGCGAAGAAGACAATGACCTGCGCCCCGCTCGCCCGAGTTTGCACCTACCCATTGCGATATGGAAGGACTGCAGGTGCGACTTAGGATCCGTCACCGCCATAGACCGGGATTTTGACCTTCCCGGGTCGAGATGCGGTTTCCGTGAAAGTGGTGAATGGCGTTTTCCGTGCTTCCTCGAAGCCTATCAATCTCGGGCGGAACTGGTCACCGATGGATTTGTGATTTTACCGCTTTCACTTCGCCACGGTCTTTTAGAGATTCGCGGAGATCATGGATCTCGTTATTGCTACCGGCTCCTCCGAAGTTTGTCGGCGCTGGTCGCGATAGATCCGAAGTTTGATCTTCCGCGAAGTTCTTCCTGCTCCATCGTAGAGTTCTTCTTCCTCTTGTCATGGGTCTATCGAAGGATACCGCCGCGAGCGGACTGGCGGATTCTCTGGGGTGGATGTCAGCGCTTCATCGGAAGGATCCGATCGGTCGGTGATATCAGATCGATGCGCCGACGCCGCTTCCTTGTTTCCGCAGCCGGAGTGGAAGGTTCGCGAGGTCGTTTGCTGTCCTTTCGAGCCGCTTCCTCGGAGGGCTCTTCGGGCATCTTTTTCGCGCTTAGGGAGATCCGGTCGAAGTCTTCGCCGCTGCGTTTGGTGAATCCGCGCAACTTGCTCGCAGTTAAGGTATCGACCTGTTTGGCGAGCGAGGTTATCAGCTTGTCCTGTTGTTCCGCCGGGCTGGAGGTAAACAGTTCCTTCATCTGCCTGAAGCCAGTGTTTGCATCAGCGTGATCGCGGACGATCTCCAGCTGGAGTCTTTCAGCGCTGGCCGACGGGTGTTCCGCCAGCTGGCTGATCCTTGGTGGTGTCGGTAGACATGATCGGCGGTGCAGTTGCGAGATAGATAGATCCGTAACCCTCCTTCTAGCCAAACTGTGGGAACCGAAATTCACACGCCAATTTCCGATAAAGATTTACGGAGGAAAACCGAAGTTAACCCGATCTTCCTTGAAGGTCCCGATATCTGCTGGGCGCTACCTAAACAATCAAATAAAGTTGCGAAAATAGAAATCGAAAAGTTGAGCGAAGAGATTTTATTTCTGAATTCTCGTTTGAGCGTACAACAAGAAAAGAAACGGCCGTAAGGGCTGTCGAGGAGTCCGCTAGTCTGGTTGCCTAAGTCTATCCTAGTGAGTCGCGCTCTTAGTGAAAACAGAAAAGAATGCTAAATCGCCTAAGTGCTAGGTGCTCGAAAGTTTGTGATCTGGTTTGCTTCTTGCTCAAAGCTCCTTATATACTCCTCCTAAGACGGTCTATCTTCTCGCTGGCTGAGTCGGCTTTTTCCATTTTCGCCCATCTTCGTGTTTATCGGAAACTTGACATTTATCTTCGGAAATCTTGACATTTATCTTCTGGAAACTTGATATTTATCTTGAAACTTGATATTTATCTTCTGAAACTTGCATTTATCTCTTATGTGAGGATAAAGATAAACCGCCATAGTTATCCTTCCTTTCGAAAATCGACGTGGGCGCTTTGACCACGCTAGGCGCTTAGGCATTTTACGGTTTTTCAAAGGACGGTCTTTGAAGGTTTCGTGTTTCGGCGAACCTCAATTCCTCGTAAAGTCGATATAGTGGTGTTTCAGAATAACCGCGGGTCGCTCCAAAACTCGCGATTGATCCAAACAAGCTAAGATGGGATCAAACCGACACGATAGGACCAAGACCGAGACGAGGGCCGTGGACCGACGCCAGGCCGACCCGCCGATGCCGGGCCAGGCGGTGCGCCGAGCGCCGGCCGCCGGTGCGCGCCGCGAAGGCCAGGTGGCCAGCCCAGCCCGCGATGCCGCCCGGCATGGTAGCGCCAGGCCGGTGGCTCAGCGGATGGTGCCGCTGGCGTGGGCGGCCGTCAGCCGCCCGGTTCCAGGCGGCCTGCGTCCAGCGTGCGCGGTGGGCGTTGCCGCCAGGCCAGATGCTGCCGGCGCCAGACCGCTCAAGCGTCCGCGTGCCGCCCGGGGCCAGGTGCCGCCGGCGCCAGGTCGCCAGCGTCCGCGTGCGCCGGTGCCAGGCCATCTTTCGTCTGTGGGTTGTTCGATCTTTCCTCCGTTCGTTATGGAAATCTTTGAGTTTGGGAAGGTCTTTAGCGTAGATTTCGAGATAATTGTTTCTAATCCAACGAAATTCGCAGTATCGGATTTGAGATGGACTTGATTTGTAGATTTTCCGTCGTCGAGGATGCAAGCAATGTGGCTTGAAGCTTTAGATGTGTTAAAGATGAATCTTTTAAACAATCGGAAGGCTTTACGGAAGACTCATTGTAGATCTCGGACGATCCAGACATGGGTTTCAAGGGACCAAGATGCAGCCATTGCCGGAGATCATGAGATGATCGCACGGATGGGCGCCAGGACCCTCGCCGCTGGCAGATGGGAGTGGACGAGCCTTCCGTGAGTTTTATCGGCGACGACCGTTTCTTGGATTTGATCGTCGCTCGGTTTTTCTTTCGAGGATTTTCGGGTGACGATTTCGTCATTGACCGATTTTGACCTCAACATTAAGCAACTACCACCAGGAATTTTTACATCCTGGAGCGACATCAAAAACACATTTTTGCGTAACTTCTTTGATGATGCGCGCGCTGAAGACTTAAGGAGGAAAATTGCCACATTCAACCAGGAGAGAGTCATTCAAGGATACCTGGATCAGATTCAAGTCTTACCAGCGAGATTGTCCACACCATGGATTCAACAAGGTGCAATTGCTCTGCACTTTCTTCAGAGGCATCGCGCTGAAATATCAGATGGCTCTGGATACGGTGAGTGAAAACAACTTCACCACAAGGAATCCTGAAGATGCTGTGAAGCTAATAGACAACTTAGCATCCAGTAACAGCACAAAGAACATTGTAAAGGCAAGATCTGCAGCGTTCCTTGGAAAAGAACAGATAAATGAGGTACAACCTACACTTGACAATGTTCAGAAGTTGCTAAACAAGCAAATCTGCTCAGTGGAGGATGCCGAAGCTGATGAAGAAGATGACTACATAGAAGCAGAAGTCAATTGGATCAATGGAACTGGATTTCAGAGATCTGGAAACCAAGGAAACAGAAACTTCTCAGGACAGAGAGGCAACTTCAACAGCAGCAACCCCAACAACAACATGAGTTATGGAAACTCATCTTACATGAAGCCACCCACACCAACCCCAGAAGGAAAACTAGAAGACATGCTCAGCAAAGTTCTTGAAAGCCAGCAGCAGTTAGAGGTGAACTTTAATGGAAAGATCGACGCTGTCTACACCACCTTGAACACAAAGCTTGATGCTTTGAGAACTCATGTGACTCAAGTGATTCAGACAGGAGAAGCTGCTAAGAAGCAGGAAGCCTTAGGAAAAGGGACTGGAGAAGAAGCAACAGGCCACAACGTCAATGCTATCACAGAAGATGATTTTTGGAGAGTGGTGAAGCATGAGAAGCTGCAAGAGGGAGACTTCCAGATCGAAAGTTCCATGAGTATTGGCGGAAACTATTGGTATCGACCGATGTCCGGACATGGCCATCGATCGATGTACGCCAACTCAAATCGAACGATGGACTCAGATGAGCATCGACTGATGGACCCAGAAGAATCCACTCACGAGTGCAACGCCGTAAAGATACTTACTCACGAGGAGTTCGCAGCAAAGCACCCACATCCACCCAGCCCTTACAAAATCGATCGACCGAATGGATGTCCAATCTATCGGCAGAAGGATAAGGAAATCGATCGACATACTCCAGAACCGGTCGATCGATATTCAGTTATCACACGGCGAGTGCAACTTCCCAAGATAGATGTTGCACGACTAATGCACTCCGGGAGCAGTCTATGCCTTCCAGAAACCCACCGACCGCCATCGTGAAGAAGCCCACGGATATCATTGATCCAATGGAGATAGAAAAAGAAAAAGATGGAAGAGTTCTCAGAAAAAGGAAAGAGAAGGTTCCTAAACACCTTAAAAGAGGAGTTAATGAGAAAGAATTAGAAAGCTTCAGAAAGAGAGTTCTAAGAATACCTACTGAGAAACCCTTTGAAGAAGCCTACTTTTCACACAGATTGTGGATGTTTTTCAGAGAAACCAAGGAGACAGAAGAAGACATCAAGAGGACGTTCAACCAAGTCAGAGACAATATGAAGAAGAGGATCAAACTTGAGAAGAAGGGTGATCAAGGGAAGTTCGTTGTTCCTTGCTCAGTCCATGGGATCAACTTTCCACGTGCCCTATGTGACACATGATCTGGAGTCAGCATCCTACCCAAGGTGATAGCAGACCATCTAGGTCTGAAGATAAAGCCTACTGAAGAATCGTTCATCTTTGTGGATTGTTCTCAGCAGAACTCTGGAGGAATTGTAAGAAACCTGGAGGTTACCATCGGAGAAGCCCTAATACCAGTAGACTTCCATGTCTTGGACGTCAAGGTAACCCTACCTACTTCTTTGCTACATGGAAGAGCCTTCCTAGCCACAGTTGGAGCTATTTGCAACCTTCAGACAAACAAATTGTGCCTAACCCTGATCAATCTTACGGTCTACTATGATCCGGTACGAGTCATCAAGGTTCCTGAGAAGATCCAAGACGGCTCAGACCTCGTAGCTGTTTGTTATTGTGGAGATGAATACGATTCACAAGACGCATACGAGACGGAGTACGCCGAATCGATCAATGGAGGCACTATCTCATCGATCAATTCTCGTGAAACGACATCGATCAACAGATATACATTGTCATCGATCGATTCGCTATTCAACCAGATCGAGGAGGAATATCCAGACGGTGACTTCAAAGTAAACGAGTGGGAGAACGACTACTACATCCCACCACATGCTGTAGATACTACTCACAATGAGGAGTATACTGATGATTACGAGGAGGAGAGAGCTATAGAGTATAACAACCTTCCAGAAGATGAAGATCGACTTCTCCACCACAACCTCAGAATCAACACATCGATCGACAGGACCTTCTCCCCATCGATCGATACTACTTGCCTCGCATCATTCGACAACACAAGCAACGGAACTACTCAATCGAGCTGGGCAAGCGATTACCAGCACGAGAGCTTCGCGGTCGAGACCGCAACGCCAACATACATCACCCAACCCGAGGAAATCTCATCGATCGACACGGCACCACCACAATCAACCGATAGGCCTGAACAACCATCGACCGATCCCATACATGCCATCGACCGATACATTCATCAAACCATCCCAGGTAACAAATTCACCTGTACTTGATTTCAGTAATTTAATCCCGGATGAGTTTGGTATTTTCAGGGATTCAAAATGTTTTGCACGCTCAATGGATGGACGAACACTCCACATATCCAGAGAGGACATTGCAGACGTCCTACAGTTAGCCAACGGATCCCAAAACCTATTCCAGCTGCAACGCTACGGACCAGACCACCATCATCAGCACCAGGAGGCAGACACAACAGCCGAGCCAAAGGAAGTTGAGGATAATCATCTCAACCCAGATTTTCAACGGAAATTGATCGATATTGAGTTCATGACATCGATCAATAGGCGTCCTGAATTTGGAAAGAGATCTTTTGGGAGCAGAGAGATGAGTATGGGGTCTACAGGGATGAGAAAGGAGTTGCTAGAGGAGTAGATGGTGACGTCATCAGAGTTTCTAAAGACGACATCAAGAAACTGCTTCAAAGGACTTCAATGGACGAGCGCTCTTACATCTGTTTACCAGAGCACGCAATTTCATTTACAAGAAGAGATTTGGTGCAAGATATCTACACCAAAGATGAGATCAGTGAGATGTTCACTGGTCTACTTGGAGAACGCAAGTGGAAAAAGCTCTCCATGGAAAAGAGTTTAGAGGATGCTACAGACAAGCTTCACAGCGAGATGAACTGGATGTTCAGTGCAGACCAGGCATTACTCAAAAAGGTTAAATGTCTTGAGCTGGAACTTGAAGATCTTCGCAACACCCAGCACCACGGCTAGAAAAGTTCAATATCGATCGACGGAGTAATATCCACATCGATCGATATGAATCCTGCGTCATCGACCACCTACTCAAAACATGAGGTCGATGAATCTCTCGGAGCTATCTGGAAAGAACTGAGGAATGCAGAAGATCTTTCAGCAGCAAACTCACCAAAACCTGTGAACCTATCTTCTACACCTTAGGGATTTAAGCATGCACCAAGAGATGAAGAGATATATCCAATGCATGCAGATAACAACAATCGAATGATGAAGCCTAGCATACAATCTATTATGAAGAGAATTGAGAAGCGTGACAAAGAGACAAATGATGAAACTTGCTGATATACACTTCTTTAAGAGCCGAAATTGGATGAACTCAGCAATCGCTGATGATTCATCAGGATTCGGATGAGCCAGTAAAACGCATTGATCAAATAAATTGATCGGAACAACCGACGAACAATGCAGCTCGTGAACATGCCTACGAGAAATTAGGATGGCATGAGCTCAGCATTGAAGGTCATGCAGAAAGGATTCAAAGAATCAATGATGAGTTAATTGAGATAAAGAAGAAACAAACTAGAGAATATGAAGCCACAAGAAACGTATTTGACTCAAGGTTCGGTGAGAAGAAGGATACAGAGGATACTTGTTTCCCAACAAGTACCTGGACTTCATCTCAGTAGCTCATTCCATCCAAAGTCAAGCTAGATGACTATAATCAAACCACTGAGTGGGGGGCAACCCACTGTTAGGTAATTTTTCATTTATATATTATCTTTAGGACTTTATTTTTCGTATTTGTTTTTCTTTGTAGTTACGACTAGACGATTGCCACTGAAATCGACCAATATGACACTGTCCATATCGATCGACATGCACCAAACAATAGCGATCGAAAAAGGCGAATCAACATTGATCGATACGGATCACGGTCAGGTATTTCGTTATACTTTTTCGATATCAGTATATTTTTTTCCTATGCCTTCACCGGACTGGTTATACACTGAGGACAGTGTATGATTTAAGTCTGGGGGGATGATTACTGATGCCGTTTACCTTTTGACTTCATCTAAAATGTTTTCAAAATGGTTTTTATTGAGTCAAGAAATAGATAATGATATTTTAGATTTTCACTTTTTATCTAACCAATCTTTTAGGCATCATTCTTAGATTTTTTGATGCAGAATGTACTATAGATGCTAAAGTTGATCACCTATCAGCTATGACAACGCTTTCATTGATTGTCTGGAGGAACAAAAACTGATTTCCAACCTAACCTGACATTCTCTGCTTGTCTTGGGGCTTTATACATGGGATCGGATGCTTCAAACAAGTCTAGAAGGTAAAACCTTGTGTAGATAGTTTTATCACCTTCTCTCTCTCATTTTCGAATTTAGATTTAATTTTATTCAGTTTAAAAAAAAATCGAAAATTAGCTTAAATATATGTTCTAGGACTAGTTAGTTATTACTTAGGAAGGAATTCGAACAGGGCTTGACGGTTACCCCCCTCAAAACTTGATTCATTAGAATTCTATAGGTAAAGGATTCGAACAGGGCTTGGTGGTTACACCCTTCAAGACTTGCTTCGCAATGAATCCTAGGATATAGGTCAAAAAGAAGTGAACAGGACTTGGTGGCTACAACCATTAAGGCTTGATTCATGGAAGCATGTCCAATCTTGGTCAATGTCTTGCAAATAAAAACAGACTTGACTAGGAGAGAAATAGTAGAGAGAGAGAATAGGAACTAATTTTTACCTGCAGGTCCAGATACTTGTTTGAGCAACCTTGCATCCTGTGATCGATACTCCCAAGGTAAAGCCTGCACATTAATTTTTATGTACAGAAATAAAATCAGTATAGGGGTTAATCAGACAGGATTGCTAAGTTGTTGGCTAGATGATCAAGGTTGTTTAATTAGGATATTGCATAATGTACTTCTGTGATTGACTGATTCTTAGATGTGGTTTGCAACAAAGTAGAGGTTATGATTCTAAGTTTGAATTTGATTGAGTCCCTGCTTTTTAAAACCTCTTTCATAAAGACTGCATGTGTGTTTGCTTGAGGACAAGAAAAAGGTTAAGTGTGGGGTAGTTGATATACCATGGATTTTACCCGTTTTTACCCATGGTATATGAGTATTTTTATTACTATTATCTATGTTTTGGAGTCTATTTGGTATGTTTTCAGGCTCAGGAGCATTTTGGAGAAAAGTGATGTTTTAGGTGCCTTTTTGGAGCTTAAAGAAGAGTTCACCCGAGATCAGACCAGAGATCGACATCCAGAGTTACACATCGATCGATGCACACTCTGTGCTATCGATCGACACACATTTGCCGAAGGACGATACATCGAGATCATAATTGATCGATGTACACCCAGTACTATCGATCGATTTATTGAGCGGCAGAAGATAAGTTGGACCTGGCCGAACTTGAAGCCCACGACATCACATTTTACAAGATTGCCCCTGACGAATTTTTAACCTAATGAACTCATATTTATATGTGCCTAAGTATTTTGGCACCGTAGACATCAACAAGCTTTTTACCTCCATCTTTTATACTCATTTCTTTAACTGTTTTCATTACTTTGCAAGTTCTCAATAAAGTTCTATTCAGTTCTTTACTTGTTCTTCTTAACAAAGGTTATAGGATTCTAGATCTAGAGGAAAGATCCAAAGAGATTTGTGATTGGAACTTAAGTGTTTACTCCTCTAATAGATCTATTGATATACCATGGATTTTACCTGTTTTTACCCATGGTATATGAGTGTTCTTACTACTATTATCTATGTTTTGGAGTCTATTAGGTATGTTTTCAGGTTCAGAAGCATTTTGGAGAAAAGTGATGTTTTAGGTGCCTTTTTGGAGCTTAAAGAAGAGTTCACCCGTGATCAAGACCAGAGGTCGACACCAAGAGTTACACATCGATCGATGCACACTATGTGCTATCGATCGACACACATTAGCCGAAGGATGATACATCGAGACCATAATCGATCGATGTACACCCTGTACTATCGATCGATACCGAGGCGGCAGAAAGACAAGTTGGACTTGGCCGAACTTGAAGCCCAAGATATCACATTTTACAAGAATGCCCCTGACAAGTTTTTTAACCTACTGAACTCATAGTTATATATCTAAGTGTTTTGGCAGAGATACAACACAAGATATACAAGTTTTTAATAGTTTCTAAGTTTTAGAGGGTTTTCACCTCCCTCTTCTACTCATTTCTTTTACTGTTTTCATTACTTTGCAAGTTCTCAATAAAGTTCTATTCAGTTCTTTATTTGTTCTTCTTAACAAAGGTTATAGGATTCTAGATCTAGAGGAGAGATCCAAAGATATTTGTGATTGGGACCTAAGTGTTCACCCTCTAATAGATCTATGAATTCCTATTATTACCTTGTTGCTATGAACTACTTATCTATGTCTGAGCAGATTCATTTGTTTGATTTAGGTTTTAAATAGGATATGAGGGATTAGCCCCAGCCTATAATTTCTACAGTTGTGATATATATTGTTAGTATTGTTCACTAAAGCTTTTCTAGCTTAGCTACCTAGAACATGAACTTGGATTGCATTGTTTATTACATGCAACTTCTGATAACATCCTAAACATGCTATGACCCTCTTGAGATATGCGAAAGCTGATCTAAGATCATGGTGAGCATTGTATCAACTCGCGCATAAAGCTTGCTTAGAGCCTTATCGATCGATACTCCTATAGAGTAATCGATCGACGTAGCTAGAGGTGTATCGGTCGATATTCCTATCGAAGCATCGATCGATACTGTCAGCAAGATAGCTGACCGCAAACACGATTTAGCATCTACGTAATAGATGGTCTAAATAATGCGAGAGCTGATGGATTCATTTAATAAGTGATGAGCTCTGACATATCATGCAAACAACTTGTTAGCCTTTATAGTATTTATAATCCTGAATACCTGAATACCTACCCTGAATCTAACTACTTTTCTTTATTGCTTTAAAACCAAATCCTTTCAACTGAGTAATCTTACCATTACTCAGCAAACCTGCAATTTACTTTAAACCATTTTAAACCTAGCATAGTCACTAAGATTGCATCTTATTTGTACACTAGCTCTCTGTGGATTCGATCCCTAAGTACTACAACTGGACCTCTTATTTGAGAGAGTAAAGTCACTCCTTAGGGTAATTTGAGTGATATCAACAAGCTGAGATGCTCCATGAGTACATCCATTACCTACAAATAAATTATATAAATCAATGAAATAATTTTGTTAATAATAGATGAAGAAGCATATACTACCTTTGAAGAGTACGGCCGAGCTCTTTCTGCAATGTCTAAGATGTCTTTGTTTAAAACATGACAACCTCCAATATTGATTACACTGCAAACAATAAAAACATCTTTACTAATCACAAGTTAATCATAAAATATTTAGTTAAATACTATTATTGAATAACTTACAACTGAGATTTCAACATTTGGGCAAGTTTTGTATACTTTTGTGTATACTGCAAGAATCAGCTTTGCCATAGACAACCATTTGGGCTTCTCTTGCTCTGTTTAATATGTCTGGGCTACATTGGAAAACATCTACAAGACCATGGGTAACTGTTTTTTTGTCTTTTGCTTTTCCTACACCCTTGAAGATCAAAAGGATTATCTTTTTCTACTGCGACTTGTTCAGCAGCCGACCCAGTCACCGGGTCATCATGGTTATCTTCCTGAGACAAACCAATGGAGAACGACGGAATTTCAGAAACAGGGAACAATTCCATCTCACGCATCTAAAAATGATAAGTCCTAGTGTTATAATTTTTAAATCACTAAAATAACAAATATTCAAAATACTATAGATTTTGTAAATTTTACCTTCTCTTCTGAAGTAGACGAAAGCAAAGAAGAATTATGAAAGATTTGTGGTCTCAAACTCTTTCGACGTGGTGGGAACTTAACCTGAGTGTCTTCTTCGACGGTGTCTGCTTCTTCAACGGATCTATTGTCACTATGAAGCTGTTTTTCTTCTTGTGACAAACCAAGCGAGAATGATGGATTCTCAAAAACAGGGTGTGAATCCTTCAGGGACATCTAAACAATTATAATGTGTTAATGTCAAGAAATAAAATTCGGTGTAAAACAAAGATAGGTAT
Source organism: Brassica nigra (assembly GCA_016432835.1). Classification (NCBI taxonomy): domain Eukaryota; kingdom Viridiplantae; phylum Streptophyta; class Magnoliopsida; order Brassicales; family Brassicaceae; genus Brassica; species Brassica nigra. Next base: position 20,408,514 of record CM028243.1, read on the forward strand.
GATACCAAAGATAAATAAATTCCTTACCTCTTCGCATCCGGTTCGTGGACTACTCACATTAACGTCATTACTAACATTAACGGAGAAAAAACTTTGTCCGTATTCGACGCCGAAAGAGGATCCACTTGATCTTCCAAAAATGGTACATTGTTAGGGGCAGTTAATCCTGATAAATCGGTCGATGGACGTCTGGTTGGAAGATCCTGTTACTCAAACGTTTTCAATAAATATTGAACCTTTCAGAAATATTTTTCCAATGCTTACTTAGTCATATGATTAAAATATATAAATAACTTAAAGACTACAATATATATATATAAAGATGAGTTCTCCTTCCCTCCCATGATGTCCAGCTCAGCTGCCACGTCAACAATTATGACTCATCATGTTTCATTAATCTCTCGATCCTTAGCATATCTTTCGTCGTGCCTTCTTAATTCCAGCCCTTCCACATTCCCTCTACCTAGATTCATAACGGCGGTCTTTAACACAGAAAGTAGATGACGATGACTCTTCCCCTTTCTCATGCATCTCTATATTACGCTTCTGACTTACAATCGGCCGTATTTATCACTCCATCAACAAAAATATATACTGCACACCAATGGCTCTATATCAACCGTCGCTATCCCTCCCACAGTAATGTTTGTTCCTGCAGTGTGTGTGTGAGGCGGATTTGATTTTCAAGTTGATTCACTTTCAGGCCCAGAATCAAACAAAGGCTGGGATGTCTTTGTTCTCAGGCTATTCTTCATCCACGAGAAGGTACACCATGATCTTATGAAACCCGTTAATTGTATAGCCCTGATGTGTCTAATCTAATGTTTCCTCACCTTTGTTTTAAAAGTGTTCGAACCTATAAGCTGGATCCAAAATCTTTGTTAATATTTTGTCTTTCTTTAGGTTAAATCGTTTTGCAGAGCCTCTTTTGATTCCTTTCTCTATAGTTACTGTATGCTTTGCCGATGGAGTTTATTCCACGGAACCATGTTCATGTGTAGATTGATTCAACAAACGTATTCATAAAGAAAATGTCATCCCGGCTTGCAAACATATGGAATCCAGAAATCCACTAGCATTTGCTCCTAAAGTCATAAGAAACTTTGCTTCAAACATCAAAGTAAGTGATTATGCAAGAAAAACTATTGCTTCACTACTGTCCGATACAAACGTGGCTGCAGTTTGAAGAAATCAAACTGTCTAAATACATATTGTGATAGCTAGCAGGTTTGTTTCTCTTATCATCATTAAAGTCCATGATCCATATGGGTAGGGTTCTCCTCTTTATTCTGATTCTGATTCATATTTCTAAGATTATTCTGTTGAGTAGAGTCAGTTATTCCATTAATTGTAGACATGAAAACTATAAAAATGCATTTGGCAGAAAAGCTGGTTTGTATTTTTTTTAAGCATATTTCATAAGCTAATATATTGTCAATCTCAAGTCTCTTGGTCATTGGGTTTGACATGTTTCAGATTTTATACTCTCTGCAGGTTTTTATTTATTGGCATTGATATTGAACAAGATGAATATAATGAGACATGCAGATATGCCAAAACGGAACAGAGAACCACAGCATAATGTCGAGCTGTTCAATTCCAACACTGTTGAGGTAAGAAATAATCATTAAAAAAAATTCTCTGGTATAGACTGCTCTTGATTTGCTCTTTGTTTCTTATGCAGACAATTGTAGGCTGAACTTCCAATCGCATCCAACAACATGGTGCTTCCTAAGCATAACCATTAGTTTATATGATTACACCATTGTCAAGGTCTGCAAGTGATGGATATGATGCTTCTGGTGGTAGAGAAGACAGTGATCAAGTTCCTTCTACAGACATCCCACATCAAGACGAAAAGTATAATAATAATCAGTAGAGTTTGGCTCTCAAAGGTTAATAACCTTGAGCATTTTATTTTTTTGATATATGGCTGGTAACGTTCATATACATCAATGAAAGAAAAGTCAACATTTTCAGACAAAAGATTGATGAGGCACTTACAGTTCGGAAGGAATAATGAAGAGCTTTGGTATTTTTACAAAAAAAAATCTTATTACTTTTCTTTAATCCATGTATAACTTGAAATATTTTGGAGTTTTCATTTCATAGTTTATGAGACATGTGTAAGTAATTAAAAAAAAATTGTATGTGCATATATGATCAGTCTCCTTACTACCATCATTGATTATGCAGTGGGATATGGCAGGTCAAACATCTTAGAACAATCACTAGCAGTTATTACAGAAGAGTCTAATTCATGAGCAGTCTCTACCAGTCATTCATGAGTCACATTCAGAATGGCGAGCCAACCTACAGGAGGATCCAAGCCACCTACCGTCTGGATCGGAGAACAACCTGCAGACCAGCAATCTGGTTCTGTATTTGGTTTTTCAGTCACTTGATGCCTAAAATCGTCTAAATTCTTTGTTTTACTTGGAATAATAAGCTCTTAGTTAAAAGTTCTTCATATATTATAGTGCATAAATAAATTTTAAAGCTAAAAGTTTACAGCAAATTATGAAGGACAAAGGCATTTTTCCTGCCTCATTTAGCTTAATAAAGAATCCATTGCTTGGGTTCGTAGAACAAAAAGCCTTCAGCTCCCTTAAGGGAAGAGTATAACAAATAACAATGGAATCAGAAGAACAAAATCCAAACCGGGTAAGAGATTACAAAAAAACAAAATAGTTCATACCCTAAACGTGTCATCAAACACAAAAACATTCAGACCCACTAGAATTCTATGTAACAACTCATTTTGTGGACTAGACAGTAATCTTTATACCAAAACCTAATCCCCCTCCCCCCACGCAACAAAAAAAAAACCCATAAAAAAATAACTCGCAGTGCAAGCATACATTGTTAACAAAACTACATAAAAACTAGCCATATCTATAAGCAGCAGCTACGTATATACACCACAATCCGTAGGATAACATCTCTTACAAAAAAATTATGAAACGATTAAAGAGAATCAGGATCATCCAACTATCAGTAGTTCCAATCACAAATAAGAACGGCAAAATACACAACAAAAAAACGAGAAAATATTATTCCAACAAAACATAAAAAAATAAACAAAATCCCGCATGGAGCGCGGTCACACCCCTACTTATTATATATAATTGTATGCTTACACATATATCATCCTCCTGAAAATTTGCTGATTCACCATGAACAAATGTTTTTCTACTTGGCTGGATATAAAATTGACAAGATAATTAGCTTTCAATAAATAGGAAAAATTGTAGAAGCCATATTTATCCCGATAACATAACTATTATCCAAACGCCAAACATAAGGCTGGATATTTAATGAATAGCCGGATAACTAATCTATTGTTATTGATACCATATGACAACCTATTATTAGACTTTAAAATATTACTGCTGAAAATATCATTCTATTTCAATCTATGAACATTAATAATTGTGTATGATATATGTTTTTAAATGGTAATAGAGAACTTACATTATGAGTATCGTTGGGCATCGAGTCAGAGTTGTTCAAGTCTGGAACAGATGATGGTGGTGATTGTGAATTGAAAACGGGATCCTGGTGTTGATTCTTAAGCATTATTTCAATACCATGGATAATATCACCTTTGAGCTGAAATAGTTTTTCTTCTAACATTGGAACCATCAAAGACTCTATCAATGAGCTGATCTTTTCCTCTACAAGCGTTCCTACCCGAGACTCCATCGAAGCAAATTCCTTACTAGCAACTTTCACTGTGGCATTGAGATTCTTCGTCATTTCACGAATTTTAGAAATCTCTGGCTTCATTTTCTCATACAGAATCAAAGCAACATTCGAATCCGGAACAGTTTCAGGAGCTACCGCCTTTTTACCAACTCTTCTCTCATTCTTTTTACTCTTTCCCTTACCACCCATAAAGTCTATATCATAAAGTTTCAATGGTAACTTCAATCGAGACGAAACAAGAGACGTTTCATTCGAGACTCGTAAGAGAACGCAAATATGGAGGTAGGGCGAGTAGGAACAAGCCAAGGAGTTTAAGACGAGTTTTACTTGTTTTCGTCGTAAAACCTCAACGGGAATTCCGATTGAGACGAAACGAAAAGCGTTTCGATGAGGATTCAAAGGAGAACCCAAAGGAAGACCCCTTTGAGGCCTGACAGGTCGCTATAGCGAGTGATGATGTCTGGCAGGTCGCTATAGCGAGTAGAAGCAAGCCGAGAAAAGTCCTACTTGTTTTCATCGTAAAATCTCAACGGAAACTCCGATTGAGACAAAACGAAAAACGTTTCGATGAGGATTCAAAGGAGAACGCAAAGGAGGACCCCTTTGAGGCCTGACAGATCGCTATACCGAGTGAGGATGTCATCTCGGTTGCTATAGCGAGTGGAAGCAAGCCAAGACGAGTCCCACTTGTTTTCGTCGTAAAATCTCAACGGAAACTCCGATTGAGACGAAAATAAAAGCGTTATGAGGATTCAAAGGAGAACGCAAAGGAGGACCCATTTGAGGCCTGACAGGTCGCTATAGCGAGTGAGGATGTCATCTCGGTCGCTATAGCGAGTGAACTGTGTTCGTGCTCGGTCGCTATAGCGACCGAGGTTGTTTAGGAGCTCGTTCGCTATAGCGACCGAGCTTGGCTTGATGCTCGGTCGCTATAGTGACCGAGCTTTGTTCGGTGCTCGGTCGCTATAGCGACCGAGCTTTGTTCAGTGCTCGGTCGCTATAGCGACCGAGCTTGTTTCGATGCTTGGTCGCTATAGCGACCGAGCTTGATTCGATGCTCGGTCGCTATAGCGACCGAGCTTGCTTCGGTGCTCGGTCGCTATAGCGACCGAGCTTGATTCGATGCTCGGTCGCTATAGCAACCGAGCTTGGCTTTGAGCTTGGCCTTCTGCGAGTAACCTAGGGTTTTCCGCAGTTATTGGGAGAGCGAGTTCTATTTTTCCGAAGTTTTCGGATAAAGCCTCTTGGACAAATCCTTACGCGCTGAAATTTTTCCAACGCGGTAATAAGAAGAATTTTACAGGGTTGGAAAGATTTTATCGTTGCCCTTTGTGTATGGAGGAGAAATCGCGAGCTCGTTTTAGTGCTCTTCCTGTGGCGGAAGGTTGCGACTAAGTTTTCTATTTTGTTGAACACTACGGCGTTTGCGTAGGCGTTGGCCATAGGGGCAGTCAGTGCTGCGAGTTTGTCTTTCATATATCCAGACATCTTTTTGAACAAGCGTTTTGCGGCTATGAGTTAGAGTAATCCGTACCCCCCTCCTTCTAGCGCCAAACCGTGGGAACCAAAATTCGCACTGTCAATTTTCGTATAAATAAGGAAAGTAGGAAAACCCTAATTTCCCTGAGGTCCCGGATCTCTGCGGAGCCAACGACAACTGACCAAATAGATGCGGAAAATATGAAAAGATAACAAAACAAATTTAGAAAACAGTAGATCTTATTTGCGTAAGAGCGTTGCGATCATTACAAGAGATTATAAAAGTTTTGGCCGCAAAGGCTGTAAGCGAGTTACCTAGTTCTAGCGCCCCAAAACCTTAAACCTAGTTGAGTCGCAGCTCGATAACAAAAGACGAAAAAGATACAAAAAAGGTTTTTGATTGATTTCGGACTCAACCTTATTAAAGGCTGCCTACGTACCCCTTTCGAGGATCAAGTCGAACGTAGTTCAATTGATAGAGCTGGACAAGAGATCGAACTGCCTAGGTGAGTTCGTCTAGTAATCGTGTGCCAGTCATAGAAACCGAACTTGTCGAGAATAAAGCCTAAAGTTTCTAAGTGCAGAGAATTCTGAGTCTAGAAGAGTCCCCTTGTATCGAGATGAGCATGCTTGAATGTGTGGCGATCGTTTTTCGGTTGTACGAGAGATTGGATCGGTTAGCAAGATCTGCCAGAGAAATTAAAGAGCAATAGGAAAAATTGCCTACGAAATAGTTCACTAGACTATCCACCTATGTTTTAAATTCCCTAAAATTCTATGGCAGTCTCAAGAGCGTTTTATTGCTTACTACCTTCCTACGAAAATTCCAAGTTTGATATTGAAAATTTTCCAAGTCAGACATACCTTAGTGTTTCCGGAGATGAATTTTTGTCTTTTCTCAGTTTTGATCGCTTATTTCCCCCTCCTCTTCTTGCGTACGCTCACCGTTCTCGATATTGGTGTTTATCCTTTGAAATTCGACCATTATCTTTCAAACTTGACTGTCATCTTCTCCTTAGACACAACGTCAATTTTTATAAAAAGGTTCAACGTAATCGTATAGTTGAGGCCGCTAAAGTGTTAAGTTAATTGTTGCCGTTTTATACGATCAATTTGAATTCATGCAAGAAAACAAGTCTTTGCGGTTTTTTTTATATCATAAAGTTTCAATGGAAACTTCAATCGAGACGAAACAAGAGACGTTTCAATCAAGACTCGAAAGAGAACGCAAAGATGGAGGTAGGGAGAGTAGGAACAAGCCAAGGAGTTTAAGACGAGTTTTACTTGTTTTCGTCGTAAAACCTCAACGGGAACTCCGATTGAGACGAAACAAAAAGCGTTTCAATGAGGATTCAAAGGAGAACCCAAAGGAAGACCCCTTTGATGCCTGACAGGTCGCTATAGCGACCAGGCTTGTTTCGATGCTCGGTCGCTATAGCGACCGAGCTTGTTTCGATGCTCGGTCGCTATAGCGACCGAGCTATTCGATGCTCGGTCGCTATAGCGACCGACCTTGTTTCGATGCTCGGTCGCTATAGCGACCGAGCTTGTTTCGATGCTCTGTCGCTATAGCGACCGAGCTTGTTTCGATGCTCTGTCGCTATAGCGACCGAGCTTGTCTTGGTGCTCGGTCGCTATAGCGACCGATCTTGTTTTGATGCTCGGTCGCTATAGCGACCGAAGTCTGCTCGGTCGCTATAGCGACCGAGCTTGGATTTGAGCTTGGCCTTCTGCGAGTAACCTAGGGTTTTCCGCAGTTATTGGGAGAGCGAGTTTTATTTTTCCGAAAAGTTTTCGGATAAAGCCTCTTGGACAAATCCTTACGCGCTGAGATTTTTCCAACGCGGTAATAAGAAGAATTTTACGGGGTTGGAAAGATTTTATCGTTGCCCTTTGAGTATGGAGGAAGAAATCGCGAGGTCGTTTTAGTGCTCTTCCTGTGGCGGAAGGTTGCGACTAAGTTTTCGCTTTTGTTGAACACTACGGTCTTTCCGTAAGCGTTGGCCATAGGGGCAGTCAGTGCTGCGAGTTTGTCTTTCATATATCCAGACATCTTTTCGAACAAGCGTTTTGCGGCTATGAGTTAGAGTAATCCGTACCCCCTTCTTCTAGCGCCAAACTGTGGGAACCAAAATTTGCACTGTCAGTTTTCGTATAAATAAGGAAAGTAGGAAAACCCTAATTTCCCTGAGGTCCCGGATCTCTGCGGAGCCAACGACAACTAACCAAATAGATGCGGAAAATATGAAAAGATAACAAAACAAATTTAGAAAATACAGTAAATCTTATTTGCGTAAGAGCGTTGCGATCATTACAAGAGACTATAAAAGTTTTGGCCGCAACGGCTGTCAGCGAGTTACCTAGTTCTAGCGACCCAAAACCTTAAACCTAGTTGAGTCGCAGCTCGATAACAAAAGACGAAAAAGATACAAAAAAGGTTTTTGATTGATTTCGGACTGAACCTTATTAAGGGCTGCCTACGTACCCCTTTCGAGGATCAAGTCGAACGTAGTTCAATTGATAGATCTGGACAAGAGATCGAACTGCCTAGGCGAGTTTGTCTAGTAATCGTGTGCCAGTCATAGAAACCGAACTTGTCGAGAATAAATCCTAAAGTTTCTAAGTGCAGAGAATTCTGAGTCTAGATTAGTTCCCTTGTGCCTCTCGTCTTGAACTCCTTATATACTCTCCTCTAGGTCGGTTTACGCTTTCCCTTACTGCCCTTAAGCCGTCATAGCCAAAAAATGGAGATATTCCATTTTCCCGATCTTCGTGATTATCCGCGGAAACTTTCCATTTATCCGCGGAACTTGACATTTATCCTTCCAAGCATAAACCGTCATAAGGTTTATGGGTTTTTAAGAAATCGTAAGTGGGCTTCGAGTCAAGTTTTAGGACTCTTTGGACCGTCTTTTCACTCGAAACGTTTATTACGGTTTCTTCGATAAAGACAGTTTTCCGCGGTTTTTGTCGTAAAACTAGACAGATGATCCCATTTGATCGAGAATCAAGAAATGGTTAAGCCATGGTCTGCGGAAGGTTATAGTAAAGGGTAGTTGAGACTGCAAGATTTATGTTGTATTGACTTTTCGGAAAGTTTCGGATGCTACGCGAGGACCGTGATGTATGCATGTTTGGTCGCTATAGCGACCGAACTTGGCTCGGAGTTCGGTCGCTATAGCGACCGAACTTTGCTTGGAGTTTGGACGCTATAGCGATCAAACTCTTGCGGCTCGGTCACTATAGCGACCTAGCTTGGTTTGATTCTTGGTCGCCAAACGCGACCGAGTCGTGTGCGTTCTTGGTCGTTTCGTAGTGACCGCGTTCTTGGCGAAAACATGATCTACTCGTAGAATTCCTTGCAAGGATTTGGCTTTGACGATATTTTTCGTAAAGATATCAGAGATGTATGTTTTTATTGAATGTTTCGATACTAACTTTGTCGTGACAGTTTTCGACCCCAACAACGATCGTTGAGTAGACAAGTTACGATGTCCACTTGACCATCGTCGAGTGGATTGATGCTCGAACCATTAGAGTTTGTTTTGACGCTGCAGACAAATCTTTTCAATAATTTTATCGTAAAAATTAGTTTAAGTAATTTTTACGAGAATTATCATTTTCGAGAAATATTTTCGAACGTTAATTTCGTCGTGACCGTTTTTGACCCCAACACCTGGAAGAAGAAGAAGAACCGGCCTCTTGCACAATCTCTGTTAATGCTGGTACTGCCTCAACCATTACTAATTGCAAAGCGAGCACAAAACCTTTAAGAGCGAATGTGTTCTGACAAAGCGCAATCTCATCTCTTTCTTTGATGCTAGTCATTAGCATATCAAATCCAAGTCTTCCCCTAGAAAACAAAAAGAATTCGTTCAAATCTTTAATCATCTCTACATATTCCTTAGGAATCTTAGACTTTAAATTTGTCTGCATCAAAACAGAGGAGACTAGAGCAAGGAGGGCATACTTGATTCTAACCTCTTTATCAACTACTGTTTTCTTTCGCAACATTCTAATTACCGATGAAACACTAACAGATTCAGCACCGCCAAATAGAGAAGGCCAATATGGAGTTTCAGCCATTACTTCTTTTTTATTTTTCCTTGATTTTTTTGGAAATTTTCCACATGGTAAACCAGTCACAATAGCGAATTCTCTTAAAGAAAATCTTATCGGATTTCCAGCGAAACGAAACCAAACTTCGTGTTTCTTGTTTACCTTTAGTTGTCTTGAAAGAATATATCGAGCAAACCTTCCGGAGAATGCTGGTTTCTCTGCAAGATCTATAAACTTCCAAAGGTGCTTTAATAAACTGGATTTCGTCGTCGGACAGAGCCCTTAAGATTGACCGGATTCCACTTGAAGAATGATAAGCAAGAACACGTACGCCCACTGGTTCTTCACCTCCGGCAAACATTCGATCCGGAACTTCAACAATCTCGACCATATCTTCTGACTCGGAAGAAATAGGTGAGTCAACCAGGCGAACACGAACCATTGATGCTCTGAGCAAAGAAATCGAATAAAAGATTTGGGTAAATCTAGAAATTTAACGGATATATATATCATAAAGCTGCAATTGATTGCGTCGATTGGTCAGTAGAACGGTGACAATAATTTCTACATGCAAATTCTTTGCTCGATGGATCAATTTAATCCAGAAAATATAAAATGGTAGTGTTGGTTTTTGTTTACTCTACGCATGCAGGCAACATCAAATCTCTATAAATCATGTTGTCAGATACAATATTGATAATAGACTTAGGGATGGAAATGGCAATACGAATTATCAATAGTGGTGAACAGTTTATATAGTCATTTTCTTAAATACACGAAAGATTGTGTATATGGGATGCAAATTCTCTTTTTATTAAACGACTAACCACTAGTACACTTACATGTATAAAGAAAGATCTAAAAGGTATCTAATAATTCTAGTTTCTTAGATTTAAAAAAACTTCGTGTAAAAATACTTTTACCCTTTATTGTTTAAAAAGTCACCTCCTTCGCTAGGATTGCTAGGATGGAAGTGCTCTAAAAGAACCATGTCAACAACTATCTGCAAATTTAGTTCCGATGAACCACAAGTATGCTCCGTCGCTTTCTCAGCCAAGCCTCTCCACTCTTCCGCCTTCCTTCTCATTTTCTTTCCTTTCTCTCCATCCATTAGCTCTATTACCACCGTCTCAACCTCCTCCCTCCCCACATCTCCACCGATCTCCATCCCCACTCCCCACTCATCACAACAAAACTTACAATTCGTTGGCTGCTCCGCAAAGAATGGCCAACACAACATAGGAACTCCACAACAAAGACTCTCTATAGTCGAGTTCCATCCACTGTGCGTTAAGAACCCTCCGATGGCAGGATGAGAAAGAACCTTCTCTTGAGGACACCAAGTCGCTAGCATCCTCCGGTCAGCCGTCTCCGTCAGAAAGTCAGGCGGAAGCATCGGCGCATCACCGTCTACTAAATCCGGCCTGATCACCCACAAAAACTCTTTTCCTGTTGCCGCCAAACCCCAAGCGAACTCTACGAGTTGTGTTGCACTCATCACCGTTATGCTACCAAAGTTAACGTAAACGACGCTGTTTTGAGACTTGGTATCGAGCCAGCCTAGGCACTCCGTCTCCTCCTTCAATAGGCTAGATCCCGTCAGTCCTATCTCGCTATCCTTATCGATATCACGGTTCACTAGTAGACTGAGTGGTCCAATAGGGTACAAGGGAGGTAAAATAGACTGCAAAGATTGTATGGTGTCACGCTCAAGATCATCGAACGTGTTGAGAATGATAGCAGAAGCGCGTTTGAGTTGGCCAGTCTCGTGGAGAAAAAAATTGAGCATGATGTCGTCACGACTAGTCGCACGGATGAAGCTTGGGATGTCTTTTAGTTTTAGGTTTTTCATCGATGGAATCCAGTCTATTTGGGTGTTTAAGTAACTCTCATCTGCAAAAATCCACCACTATTTTATTACTAATAACAATTTAATATCTTGGTCTTTATTAAGTAATAGAAATGAAAACTCAATTTAATATTAAAACATGGATTAAATCATTGATTGATATAATAATACCTTTTAATGGACATAAGTTCTTTTCGATGACACTGTGAAAGTACATATAGGCCAGGAAGCCACAAGCACTTGTGGTCCAGAAAACAACACACGGGACACCGAGCTCCTCCGCAGCGTAATGAGTGAAACTCATAATACCGTCTGATACAATACAGCTCACGGGAGGAACATCATCTCGGGCGTTGATCCGGTGAAGAAGTTCCTTAAATGGAGCTAGACAGTTCTTCATGGTGGCCTCGCAAATGGAAGGGACGTCCTGCATCCTGTCACCATCAGTCTCTGGTAGACCATCAGGGATAGACTCGAACCGGAACGTAGGAATCCGGTACAGCGCGTCGGGCCCACGCGACCGGCGTAGACGGTTGTGATTGTAGACGTTGTTGACAAAGGTGACGTGAAAGCCTCTGTTGTGGAGTAGTTTAGCTACTTTCAGCATCGGGTCGATATGGCCTTGAGCAGGGAAAGGCACGCAAACAACGTGTGATTTTTGTCCGTTAGAAACGGTGTGAGAAGCCATTTTTTTCTTTCTCGTATTTCAAACAAGAAGAAATAAATGGATGTGACTGATGTGATCTGGGAACCGATTTTACTATGCTTTAAAGGACTTCGCGGAGAGATGATATAATTGAATTCTCGTACGTATATTGTCGACATGTACGTCACGAGCGAAAATTTCTAGATGCCGTAAAGATTGATATGCTGCCAAGTGCCAACAAGTTAAAGATAATGTTTTTTTTTTCTGGGTCGAAGAAGATAATGTTTATCCAGATGTAGCATGTAACTATGTAAGTGAAATACAAATCGGAAAGTGGTCCTGTGAGGCATTATTTGGTGAACGCATTTTTTGAGATAAAAGTACGCTAGTTACAAAACCTAATTTTTATATTAGCTTTTTCAAGTTCTATAAATTAAGATATAACACGCCATATAGAACACTGAAAAAAAAAGCAAATTAAACTTATTGGTGGCAGTGTGATCAAGAATTTTGTTGAAAATTAAGAAATTTTTAAAAATGTTAATACTCTCTAAATTTAATTTATATGAATACTATGTTATGTACCCGACAGTTCCGTATATTTTTTGTCGACAACATTCTATAAAGTCCAAAAGGCAGCATACAAGTACAATTGGCTCACCATTGCAAATTTGATGATCAGAATAGAAGAAAACACGTATGGCAAATTATAGAACACATGGCAGTAAAATCGTGAGCTCAATGGAGTTTTTAAGCCCACTAAATCTTAGCATGGGCTTATTTGTTAGTTTGAATGGTCTAATAGGCCTTTAGTCGGCCTTGTTAGTAGCAGTCGACCAGTCGTCCTCTGATACACATTCAAAGTAGTTGAAACTTTTCTTTCTACTGAGAATTGTACATGAACTTTTAATTAAATCAGTATAGATAAAAATAAGTTATCTTATTTAGTAATTTGTATACAGCAAATAACCCTAAAGTCAACACACCTAACATCTCCTTGCCACCAACATATTGAAGAACAAGACTCCGTGTGGTCGGCCTCACTTGATTATAATCACCTCTTCTCTCTCCATCTAAAATAATATGCTCTTCATTTCATTCTATTTTCAACGCATAACACATTTTTCTCTAAGAACGGTGTATAACAAACAAAAACAAAACCAAACTTCATGGACATATCCATTTTATGTGGTTCTTGATCTTGTGAGTAATGATGAGGCAGGAACATATGATTTCAGTTTCCTGTCTAAAAATATAGTACTAATCGTTAATGCAATTATAAATGGCATTACAACACGAATTGGGTGAGACTGAAACACCTGCCTCTTATAAATGAATATCAACATATAAAAAACTAACCAAAAAGGTTTGGCAAACTCTTAACATATCTAAATAGAAAAAAAATGAAAGTTTTTAGTTTTCAGTCTCTTGTCTAAAATATATAGTACTAATCGTTAGTACAAATAGAAATGGCATTAGAAGTTTAGAACACGAATTGGGTGAGATTGAAACACCTCTTAATTATAAATGATCAATATAAAGAAAATAACTAACCAGAAAGGGTTGGTAAACACTAACATGTCTAAATCTAGAAAACTCGAAACGACAAACAATTGCATCAAAAGTGGAAGTTGGCGTAATAGAATGGTGGGGTTCTGCTCTTCACGACGGCCTGGGTGTTAGGTGAGACGAGAGATTAGCTTTAACCAGACTCAATTTGATCTCTATCCATTTCATGTTTTTAAATATTATCAATCAGTATGCTTTGTATATAAATATATTACTTAGGTTTACTATTTCAATTCTCCACTCAACATGTGTATAAATACACTGTTCTCACCAAACATTATCACAAAAAGTTCAAAACATGCAACGAATCAGCTAAACCGAACCGGATTTGTATTACGACACAAGTAAACCGGCTACCGTTTGTCATTAACGAATATACTCTTTCCAACAATCCCGTCATGGAATTTACCATAATACCCTTGTATATGATCCACCTACCGCAAACACACAACTAGGATTCACCAAACACAACTACTTTGGTTATAAAACCCTTCAACTCTCTTCCAAACGCTTCTCAGGTTTCGTGTAAACATTACAACACACATTCCTCTCAAAAATCTCAACATTTTATTCAACTAGAAAATTAAAAATGGCGCTCATGAACGGAAGCTTGAATCTATCATCGATATACAGCCACCGTCAATCAACCTTCTCCTCCGCCGCACCGAGAACCACGTCCCTCCGGATCTCCGCCGTTCAGACCGACCCGAAACCACCGTCTTCATCGGTGACGACTCCGGCGACGGCGACGAAGACCGTCGGAGTTAATGTGGGTAAATCGAAATGGTCACCGGAGAGCTGGAAGGCGAAGACGGCTCTTCAGCAGCCGGAGTACCCTGATGTGGCTGAGCTCGAAGCTGTGCTGGACACGATCGAGGCTTTTCCTCCGATCGTTTTCGCCGGAGAAGCGAGGTTGCTCGAGGAGAGGCTAGGTCAAGCCGCGATGGGTGAAGCGTTTCTGTTACAGGGAGGTGATTGTGCGGAGAGCTTCAAAGAGTTCAACGCTAACAACATCCGTGACACTTTCAGGATTCTTCTTCAGATGGGTGCTGTTTTGATGTTCGGTGGTCAAGTCCCTGTCGTTAAGGTAAGCCCTCTGTTTTGAGAAAGTTCGAATCTCTTTTTTTGTGGATTGTGGGATTATTCGGTTTGAGTTTTGGTGGGTTTTGTTAAAGTTTGGATTTTTAGATTATTGAGGATTTGAGTTTGGTGGGTTTTGATAAAGTTTGAATCTTTATTTGGATTTTGAGGTTTTGAGTTTTGGTGGGTTTTGATAAAGTTTGAATCTTTATATGGATTTTGAGGTTATTGAGGTTTTGAGTTTTGTTGGGGTTTAAGGTTGGAAGAATGGCGGGTCAATTTGCGAAGCCGAGGTCTGATTCGTTTGAGGAGAGGAACGGAGTGAAGCTGCCGAGTTACAGAGGAGATAACATCAACGGAGATGCGTTTGATTCCAAGTCTAGGATTCCTGATCCACAGAGGATGATCAGAGCTTACTGTCAGTCTGCAGCTACTTTGAATCTTCTGAGAGCTTTTGCTACTGGTGGTTATGCTGCTATGCAGAGAGTTACTCAGTGGAATCTTGATTTCACAGAGAAAAGTGAGCAAGGAGACAGGTAAAAAATTATAAAAATAGCTTTTGGATCTTTTTGTTTGCTCGTTAATTGCCAATTTGACACAAAACAAGATGCTTTGTTTGTTCCTGTCTAGATGGATGTATATAGTTAGAGATCTTTCTACCCATAAGTCATTATAACATGTAAAGGCAAACGCAAAGAAACAACCAGGCCTTACTTCGTTTGTTTTTTTTTTTCTCTACAAAACATTCTTTTTGGTGCTTTTGTTGGCCTATTTTGATCCAATCAATGTTGCTATAATTGTTCGGTGTAATCTGTTTGTTCTTCTTGAGTAAGTTTAGGATTCTTCCTCCTTTTTTTGGTTATCCATATTTGGGTATGTTTGTTAAAATCTTATGTCTTGGTTTGGTAGGTACCGTGAACTAGCTAACCGTGTTGATGAAGCGCTTGGTTTCATGCACGCTGCTGGACTCACGCTCGACCATCCCATAATGCAAACAACCGATTTCTGGACTTCTCATGAGTGTCTGCTCTTGCCTTATGAGCAATCACTAACAAGGCTCGACTCTACTTCTGGCCTCTACTACGATTGTTCTGCTCATATGATCTGGGTCGGTGAGCGAACCAGACAGCTCGATGGAGCCCACGTCGAGTTCTTAAGAGGTGTTGCTAATCCTCTTGGAATCAAGGTATTTTTCAACTCTTTTCTCCAATTATTACGTTTAAGTTTTCCATTTGATTGAGATCTTTGTGGTGAGGGGTTATAGGTGAGTGATAAGATGGATCCAAAGGAGCTAGTGAAGCTGATTGAGATCTTGAATGCTGATAATAAGCCTGGAAGGATCACGATTATCACAAGAATGGGAGCAGAGAATATGAGAGTGAAGCTTCCTCATTTGATCAGAGCTGTGAGACGTGCTGGACAGATTGTGACTTGGGTCAGTGATCCAATGCATGGAAACACCATTAAGGCTCCTTGTGGTCTCAAGACTCGTCCCTTTGACTCCATCTTGGTACGTTTTTTTACATTAAAAATAAATCTTCCTATTGGTTAGAAAATAAATGATAGAAATGAATTCTTCAACATAGTAAGTATTAGCATGTGTTTGTGGAGGTAGTAGGTGAAACACAGCGACAAAGACTTTGGTTGGGCCAAAGTTGACACAACTGTTTTTTTCTAAAGTTAGGTGGTCCTTTGAAATATAATGTAAATACTAACTAAAGCACGTGTCCTTCATCATTTTTTTAACTTTTATTTTGCTACCCTTAAAGAGTTTTTTCATATAACTATATAATTTTGATTTTGTTAGTTTATTGTTTCAAAATAATCTAACTAAATTCGTTTATAATTGAAAATATTTTTTTAGGCTGAAGTGAGAGCGTTCTTTGACGTACACGAGCAAGAAGGAAGCCACCCAGGAGGTGTTCACCTAGAGATGACAGGTCAGAACGTGACCGAGTGCATCGGTGGTTCACGCACAGTCACGTTCGATGACTTGGGCTCACGTTACCACACGCACTGTGACCCTCGCCTCAACGCCTCACAGTCTCTCGAGCTCTCTTTCATCATCGCTGAACGCCTTAGAAAGAGACGCATCAAGTCCCAACAGGCATTTTCAGTCTAATTTAAACACAAACATGTGTTGTGTAATATCTCTATATAAAGGTGTGTGTGAACTTATAATACGGTCTCGTTTATCTGTGTGGGTCAATTGAACGCGTAAGTTTTGTTTTATCGTTGTTAATGAGTTTTTTTATTTCCACTTTGGATTTAATAAAATCATTGAACACTGGATTTTAATGCTATGAAGAGTTTTCTGTATGTTTTATAATAGGATAGACTTGATAATGACATGTTGGTGAAATAGAAAGTCTTTTGGATCCTATCGCTGATAACACCCTCTCGATTCTGCATAGGTGTTTAATTCTCAATCAATAGCCTTGATTATTTGGCTCGAAGTTTGATCTGATTCTGTAATAGGCTTAGATTGTTTGCTGATTCTTGAACATCAATGGTTTGAAAATCTAACTAATGGTTTGACCATTAAACTGAATAGGAGTTAATTTATTTAACTACCAAAATATAATTTGACTATTAAATTATACTCTCTCCATTTTTAAAAAATACATATTTTAGACTTTTCACATGTATTAAAAAACACACTAAAA
This sequence comes from Brassica nigra, assembly GCA_016432835.1. NCBI lineage: Eukaryota > Viridiplantae > Streptophyta > Magnoliopsida > Brassicales > Brassicaceae > Brassica > Brassica nigra. The sequence continues at coordinate 20,425,570 of CM028243.1, forward strand.
TATGATCGTAAATACATTGTTTTTTGTGAATAACAATTTCCCATAACTTTTAGCCAATAGAAATCTAATAAATACCATTAATTTTTGAAATTTACAAATTTTCATTAAAAAATACATTGAAAAAGTAAAAAAGATATCTTTTTGAAACAATAATTTTTTCTAGAATATGAATCTTTCTGAAATGGACGGAGTAGAATTTAACTATACCCGATTAATTTAGTTTCTCCGCATAGATGGCTTACGGTTGCCTCCTTGATCTTGGAATGAATACGATGGGTGAGTTCAACTCTTTCGGATTCAAAAGATCAAATCACTTGAAGTAAACGAAAAAAACAGAGCATAAATTAGTAGCTAAACCAAAACAAAATATAAAAACAATATTGTTTTGAAAATCTAATTAGTTTTGAAAATTTAATTAATTATAACCTTTGTAGATGTGAAACATGGGCTATATATCTCTATTAGTTCATAGTCTTTAGGAATACAAGTAAACTTCTCTATAAGTCTCTTCTCTCTTTAGCCAGATCTATCTTTCGTCATGTTTTGTTCTTTTCGTTCAATTTTCCATCTAGGATCCGATTGTAACCGACTTAATCCTTTAGACCTTTAATTTTAATATAAGTATTATTTGGTGTTAAAAAAAGATTTCTATTCCACAATATGATCCTAGATAGTGATGATGAACAGCAATCAGAGAACATGCTACCACTAGTTCGAGAGAGTTTACCATTAAAAAGTCTAGACTGGTTAAACGATTTACCACTGGAGAACATCCCACCACCAGTTTCAATAACTTACCGTTGGAAAGATTAAAGAGAAATTATTGGGTTCATCCTCTAGGTGAATCTACAGGTTCACCTTCTAGAATTTCTCTAGATTCACCAACAATGAGAATTGATTATTTTGATATGCAGATTTTTTCAAAAAAGGAAACATAGTATTTAAAATTTGTTTTTTAAACAAAAAATAAAAAATAAAAAATAATAGTAACTGAAATTTTTTTATATTGGTTAAACCGTTTATACTAAACGTTTATACTAAACCATAAATACTAAATTATAAACCATTGGATAAACCCTAAACCTTTGGGTAAAGAAATATTCAAGTTGCACAATAAATAAAAAATAGTAGTAGTTGTCAGAAAGAAAAAAAAATTAACATTATTAAAGCTGATCATAATAAACTCTAAACCCTAAACACTAAACCCTAAACCCTTGGGTAAACTCTAAACCCTTGGAATATCTTTTTATCCAAGAGTTTAGGGTTTAGTGTTTAGGATTTAAGGTTTAGACTTTAGTATAAACGGTTTTAACAATGTTAAAAAATTCTTTTTTTTTCAGCTAATACTATTTTTTATCTTTTTTGTTTAAAAAACAAATTTTAAATATTTTGTTTTCTTTTTTTAAAAAAAATCTGCATATAAAATAACCAATTTTCATTGGTTGGTGAACCCAAGAATTTCTCAGGATTAAATAAACCCACCGCAGCATTTGCAATAAAATCGTAGGTAGAGAGACTTCTGCATATGATCTACAATCAGATAATATTCTACCACCACTTCTAACGATTTTACCTTATAACAATAATGTTGCTGAAACTGGTGATGGAATGTTCTCCATGAATAAATCTTTTCAAGAACTGAATAAGTTTAGACTTTCCAGTGGCAAACTCTCTAGAAGACTAGAGCTGGTGGTGAAAGGTTTCTGGTTGTTGTTCCTCATCACCTTCTACGATCATATTATTTTTTTTCTTCTTGTTTTCAATTTCATGAACTATTATATATATATATATATATAGCAAATGTTTTCACATTTATACAGAGTATAATTAATTAGATCTCTAAAACACATTTGGTCTTTATATGTTGTTTTGGTTTAGCAAGGAATTTATGTTTTCTGTCTTTTGTTTCCTTTTACTTCAAAAAAAATCTTGTGAATTCAAAAGAGTTGAACCCGCACAGTAGCTAACAGATCGCGAATAATTAAATTCTGTCATATAATAGTCAAATTATATTTTGTTAGTTAAATATATCAACTCCTATTCAATTTAATGTTCAAACTATTAATTAGATTTCCAAAAATACTTGGTCTACACATGTAGTACAGGTTTAGCAACTAACGTACGTTTTGTTTTGTTTTTTTTTTCACACAATTTATTTTTTTTTGGAAGAAATTTCAAATTTATTCATCCTTTAGAGGAATTGACATTTACAAAAGAATAATAAGGCTACCTTTGACTACTTTGCTATGCTGGGCTATGTGTAATCTAAAAGAAGAAAATAAAGAAAAAGAAGAATCATGACTACACAGTATGGAGAAACCACCGACGCATTAAGCCTTCAAACTTGTGTCCAGCTCTATACTTAAGGGAAGAGATGCAGTTACGCATAGCTTTGTCAATCACCTTACACATGGCTTCTGCAGTCATCCAGCTAGTATGGTGCCTTCTCGAATTTCATTCTCTCCAAAGATGGTAAATCGTCACTTGAAAGAGCATTTTGATAAGAATACCATCCATTGTGCTCCCTCGAACCTCCTCCATGTAGTCTAGCGTTAACTGCCAATCTGGATTGATATGAGTACCGATAATGCGATTTGCCAAACCATGCCAGACTGTAAAAAAATATAGGCACGCAAAGAACAGGTGATCCCTTGTCTCGTCGACTTCTCCACACAACGGACAGCCTTGTATCATTCCCCATGAACGCATCCTGGGTAAGTTATAGAAAGCTTGAAGCTTTTGGAGATGAACAAAGTGTTTGCTTAAACTTTCATACTTTCATTCATGTCTCTTGTCTCTTACAATCTCTTAGCTTTTATACTAAAGTGGATACATGTAAACCTAAAAGAATATACTGTGGATATTCTTCTCCAGCTAGCTATCCTTATCTTTAAGCACTGAAAACTGGTTTCTTGTTTTAATTGAAGCAACCGTACACTCCTTTGTCGTGTTCTTCATTTGCTCTGTTACCGTTGCTCTGTTTCTCTGAGTGTTGGGCTTCGCTTGGTTATGGGCTTGAGACACATATCTGCTAACATCCTGTCCCCTGTTGACAATCTATTCTTGATTGCAAGCCAAGTGATGTACGAAAAACGAGGAACCCCTTGTGTGAACCAAACTAATTTGCTCCATTTCACTAATTCTTTCTTCACTCTAATTTGCTCCCATGTGTTCGATGAAGAAAAAATATCATCTCCAGCATTCCATAGGATCACATCTCCTCCATCTTGTGGTCCAGGAACAGGTATATCAGTAATGGCAGCATAAATCTCATGATAATGGCGACTTCGTTGTCCTTGGATTGCCCATGCGCTCTGTTTAACTGCATCACTTACAGTGGCTCGACGCGGCACCCAGATATATGTAGTACCCGCTGCACTTGTGACATCAATCAAACGCCCCATATCTAGCCAATTATCAAACCAAAAATAGGTTGACCTCCCATCCTTAACCTCGAACCTGAGAAAATCATAGGCAACAACACGAAGTTTGAGGAGTTTTCTCCACATTCAAGACTCTCTTTGTGTATCCCTGACATCCCAGAAAGAGCTACCCTTCAGTAGATAGTGCTTAACTCAACAGACCCACAAAGACGTATTGATATACTATGAATTTGACCCAATTTTAGTCATGGTATATGATAGTTTTAGGATATATTTAATCCATTTTGGAGTCTAGATAGCATATTTACATGTTCAGGAGCAATTAGAGGAAATATGGTGTGTTTGGAGCATTTTGGAGCACTTTAGAGATTTCACCCGAGATGACCATATCGACCACTCAAGGTCGACACGGAGAGAGACGCGTCGATCGATACACCTTCAGTGATATCGATCGATATTAAACGCACAGAAGCCGAGTTTGGTCACAGCCGACTTGAAGCCCATGACTCTATCTATTTACCAAGATATCCCTTACGAGTTTTAACCTAATTACTTAGTACTTATGTCTTGCCTAAGTGTTTTGGCAAAGAGAAGTTTTTTTAGACATAGTTCCTACCTAAAGGTTTTTCATACCATTGTTTTGTGAGAGAGAGAATTACAATTGAGAGCTTTCTTGAACACTTTTATTTTCTATCTATTCTATCTATGCAGTTTTATTTAATTGTTATGATGTTTTGCTTGGCTATGTCTGAGTAAACACCTTTGTTAGATTTAGGATTCAAATAAGTTTTGAAGGATTAGCCCCAAATATGAATACTTGAGCATGTGATATTCATCTTAGAAGATTGTTCTTAATGCTTGTATAGGAGTAGCTAACCTATACATGATGACAGTGGATATTATCCTTGGATCTATCTTCTTTGAGTCAGAATTTGCTAGGCGCAAGCGACAGCATGGTCTAGCACATGTTTGGTGAACTGTTATCAACCCGCGCTTAAAGCTTACTAGAGGCGCATCGATCGATTCTCCTATAGAGACATCGATCGATTGACACGAGGCTATGTCGATCGATACGTGAGACAACAGGTCGATCGTTCCTTCCTGATTATGACCTGCGCTAGTAGTGAATCATTGGTTCTAGTAATAGATAACCCAGAAAACGACAGTGGTACGGTTATTGTTACCGTAGGGTTCTATAATATCATGCAAACATCTCACATAGGCATTCATACTATTATAATCCTGATAACCTGAATAGTAATCCTAAGTCTAACGCCTTCATCATATTTGTTAAACACCCCTAATCAATCACTTGAGCAATTGTCTTGCTCACTAGTTTTAAGTTTACTTGTAATTTACTGCTTTGAAATCTCCAACCTAGCTTAGTTACAATAAGGTCTAGTGTGTTCCCTAGCTCCCTGTGGATTCGATCCCTAAGTACTACAACTTGACCTCTTTTGATGAGAGTAAGGTTGCTCTAGGGTAATTTGAGCACGCATCAAATTTGGCGCCGTTGCCGGGGAGCTTTGATCGCTATTAGATTTTATTTAAGTCTAGGTTTTCTTTTACTTCACTACTTGTTACTGATAATATTTTTCTTTTATTTTCAGGTGCATGCCCAGCATAACCAGAAGCAAAAAGAACAAGGAACTTTTGTCTACTGACCCACCTGCTTTGCAACGTTCAATCCGCAAACAAATTTGTTCCACATCGATCGATACACCCGCTTGTGCATCGACCGATATTCATCAACAACCATCTACCGAGTTCCAGACACCGTCGACCGATACCAGCTCACCAACATCGACCGATCTCATTCATCTGACATCAACCGACACTCTTACATTGACAGATACTTTTCAGTACCCGTCGACCAACATCTTTCATCCGATATCGACCGATACCGCAATCCGCATATCGATCAATATTGAACCACATAACATGGTCGCGACATTGATACTCATGCGAGACGACGAAGGTAACTTGCGTGACCAAGAAGGTCACCTGCGTAATGCAGCAGGTCAGAGAATTAATGATCAGGGGGTGCTATCCCTGAGCTAGAAGTTGAGGCTGCTGCAGCCGCCGCTCAAGCTGCAGAAGAAGCCAACCGCAATAGATCACTGGCCGACTACAACCGTCCAGATCATTACTACGCCAACAGATCTGCCATCCGTCCTCTAGACATACAGAGGGCTGATTTTGAGGTGAAGCCTCAATACTACACACTTGTAGGACAGACACCCTATAGTGGAGCATCCAATGAGAATCCTATGGACCATCTAGAAAGGTACGAGGATCTCATATCTGCTATCAAAGCCAATTGAGTCCCAGCTGATTACCTACTTTGCAAACTCTTCAAGTACTCTCTTACTGGGGAAGCTTTGCAATGGCTTAAGCAATTACTACTAGGATCTCTTACATCCTGGGATGATATCAAGAATGCTTTCTTGATTAATTTCTTTGATGAGGCACGCGCAGAAGAGTTGAGAAGCAAGATTGCTACATTTATGCAGAAGCCTACATAGCCTTTCATACATTGTTGGGTTCGTTTCAAGTCTTATCAGAGAGATTGTCCACACCACAGATTCAATGAAGTGCAGCTGCTCAGCACTTTCTTCAGAGGTTTAGATCTGACCTATCAGACAGCACTAGACACAGCTAGTGAAGGAAACTTCAACACCAGGAATCCAGAAGAGGCTGTGAGACTTATTGAGAACTTGCAATAACACCAAGAACACTGATTATGAGGGAAGGAAATTGGCCAATGCTCTTCGGAATGAACAGTTGGACGATGTAAGAGCCAAATTGGACAGTGTTAACAAGCTTCTAAGGAAGCAGGCTAGCTTTGTGGAAGATGTAGAAGCTATAGAGACTGATGAGGAGAGATATGAAGAAGAAGTGAATTACATAGGAGGTTTTCAAAGGTTTGGAAATCAGAATGGAAACAATAACTTCTATGGCAACAGTCAGAGGAGCAACTACAATCAGAATTCACAATATCAGAAACCCACCAGCAACAGCAACTACAGCAACAACAAGAATCTCAACAATTATTTCTACCAAAATCCACCACCACCACCTAATCAGGAGAGCAAGATTGAAGCAATGCTTGATTCAGTTCTAGAGGGTAAACAGAGGCTTACTGTGGATTTCAATGGAAAGATAGATGCTGCATACAATAACCTAAATGCAAAGTTTGACACCTTGAACACTCATGTGAAGAAGCTAGAGACTCATGTGATTCAAACAGCAGAAGCTATTAAGAGGCAAGAAGCCTTAATAAAAGGGAGAGAGCAGGATCTCATCAGACACCACATCAGTGCCATCACAATAGATAATTTCTGGCAAGTGGATGATCATGAGAAACTTCAAGAGGGAGACTTTGAAGTAGAGAGTTCCATGAGTATTGGCAGTTCTCACTGGTGTCAACCGACGCCAGACGATAGTCATCGATCGACATGAGAAGATGACTATCGATCGATGTTTGAGTTACCACATCGATTGACAGAGTCCACGAAGTCTACATCCACGAATAGACCAGTCCGAGTCATGACACACGCAGAGTTCGCAACAAGACACCCAAACCCACTCCACCCTTTCATCGATCGATACCACGAGGATGATATCGATCGCCAACATCGACCAGACATCGATCGACATGATACATCAGACATCGATCGACGTACAACTATTAAACAGCGACTGCAGCTACCAAAGATAGATGTAACCCAACTCTATGCACTCAGATCCCGACCCAAACCTACAGAAAACCCACCAGAAGAAGCTGAAGATACATCAGAGCCTATGGAGATAGAAAAGGAAAGTTCGCAGAAAACCCTAAGGAAAAGGAAAGAGAAGGTTCCCAAGCACCATAAAAGAGAGGCTAATGCAAAGGAGTTGGAAAACTTCAAGAAGAGAGTTCTAAGGATTCCAGCAGAGAGACCCTTTGAAGAAGCATACTTCACACACAGATTGTGGATGTTCTTCAGAGAGACAAGAGTAACAGAGGCTGATATTGAGAAGATGTTCAGTCAAATCAGAGAGGATATGCAGAAGAAGAAGAGTGATCCTGGAGAGTTCATTATCTCATGCATGGTACAAGGCATTGAATTCTCACATGCACTATGTGATACAGGACCATTAGTCAGCATCCTGCCAAAAGTTATGGCAGACCAACTAGGTCTGAAGGTAGAACCTTCCAAGGAATCATTCTACTTTGTAGATTGTTCCAGAAGGAACTCATTATGAATCATCAGAGAGCTCGAGATACAGATTGGTAATGCCCTAATTCCAGTTGACTTCCATGTCCAGACACCAAGTTAAATTGGAATTCTTCTCTACTACTTGGAAGAGCATTCCTAGCTACTGTGGGAGCCGTCTGGCACTTAAAAACAAGCCAGATGTGTTTGAAACTCATCAATCCAAAGATTCACTATGATCCAGTCAAAGTTGTCAAGCCACAGACGTCCTGTAAAAATCTTCCAGATGAAGCAAAACTCGTAGCAACATGCTATTATGAAGAAGAGTACGAGACAACGTACTCGGAATTGATCGACACCCATACTGACACATCGGTCGATCCTACTGATCCGACATCGATCGACCACTCCGTCATCACATCGATCGGTACAAGCAACAGCCTTCATTCCACATCAATTGATAGTACACCTATGTACGAAGTTGATCACTTTGGTGACTACTTAGATGGAAGTTGGGAATCACACTACTACCAACCTACATGCGCAGTAGAGACAAGAGATAAAGAGTATGATGAGGACTAGAACAGGAACATACCATATTCATACATCCGCAGAGAAGATGAGGTATACCACCCTCTAGTGGAGACAGAAGATGTTGAGTATGATGACGATTTTTGGGAAGAAAGAGAGATTCAGTACTCTTTCATTCACAGAGATGAAGTTCCCACCCGATATATTTCCCACCCATTCATTCCAACATGACCGTTTTCCTCAGCCTACAAGGATGACACCAGTCTCAATCAGATACCAAGATCAGACAAAAGGAAATCGATCGACACCAGAATGTACACACCGATCGATACAACAGTTTCAAAGACGCGAGATGATTGGCCAGCACACTGCTATCCAATCTTTGCCCTAGGAGCTACTACACCTTTACAACATATGGAAGAATTCAATGAGAACCGCAAGGAAGAACCAGCTACAGACCACCAAGGAGTTCTCACTAGAGATGGATCCAGATCACATGGAACCATGCTACCAGAATCGATCGACGCAACACCGTCAACATCGATCGATACCGGTCCAGACGAGGACAAAACGAAGAAGAATCGATCGACATACAGCACGATGTATCGATCGATACGAGTTAAACCGATATTGAGAAAAATGAAAATCTCAAAATTGGAAATTTGGTTGATGATTACTACTATAAAAGGAGCCACGGGGTAGAAGCAGTTTCACAAACCCTAAAAGCAGACAAGAAGCATCAGCCACCTTCCAACCCTAAGCCATATGGACAAGAACTCAGTTGCAATCTTCACCATCAGCTACACAACACGAAATCGATCGACGAGCATTCTACCGCATCGATTGATACTCAATCCTTACCATTCGATTCGCATAATGATAATAAGTTCGATTATGGATATCTAACACCTAATCAGTTTGGTATTTTCAGGGATCCAGAAGGCAATGCAAGAGCTATGGATGGCCGTATCCTACAAGTATCCAAAGAAGACATCGCCGACATTCTTGCTATGGCCAATGGACCAGACAACCTATTCTTCAAGCAACTTTACGATCCAGAGTATCTGAAGATGATAGCCGACATAGACTATGAAATAACCTGCAGGAGAGAGCCCTATTTCAAATACACCTATCAACTAGAAGATGAGAAATCGATCGACGGCAACACCTCCACCTCGATCAATAAGGTACCTCCCGAGTACCAGGAAGAAAAGGATAAGTATGGAGTATGCAGATACATGTATGGACGTCCAAGAAGCATCAAAGGAAAAGTCATTCCAGTATCCACCATCCACATTAGAGACATCATGCAAAGAGTTTCGCTATGTAAGACATCATTCTTATGCTTACCAGAGCATCAGGAAGAATTCACTCAAACTACACCTTCAGATCCAAATCCTTACAACAGAGCAGAGATGGATGAGAGGCTCAAGGATATCTACACCGTTCAATATGATTCAATGAATGATTTTAAGTGCAAGCTTGATAATGTCTACCATCCACTCAATGACAAGATTACATGGTTGAACAAGACATAGAGAATCTTGCAGACGACGTTACCACCATAATGAGGCAGAAAACACAAGGAGTTTCAGCAAGGAAGCCCTAGAAACCTTCGACATCCAACGAGCTTCCACACCACACATCGACCGATGATAGTTTGATACCATCGACCGATGTAGTTTATCCAAGATCGATCGATACCAACATCAAGCAATCGATCGATAGACGCTTTACAAGACTGGAAGAGAAGTTATATTCTTTTGAAGAAAGATTTGGTAGTTCCTACTACCCCATAAGTGATGATATAATGCACTCGAAACACAAATGGATGCTTTGCTGCAAGAGATGGACACGATTCAGAACCAACTCGATTTTTACCTGAAGAAATCTCCATCGATCGACATGAAAACTCGCACATCGATCGATCATCAGCAAGCACCAGCAGAGAACCAACAGCAATCGATCGACAGCAAAAACTGCACATCGATCTACACCAGCATTCCATCATAATACAATTCTATGAAAGAGGAGATACTCAACACCATCAATACAGATAACAAATAGGAAGAACAAGCCTTAAAGGAGAAACTTGATGTGTTCTACTGCAGCCTCAACAGAAACATCAACTGCGCAGCCAAGAGAGATGAATTAATGCAAAAAGAATTGGATTTGCTCCGCAACAAGTAGAAGCAGTCACCATCGATCGACACAGAAGACACCACATCGATCGATATGGAGACAAGCGAGCACAATGGATGGAATACAGAATACCATTACAAATCAAAGTATGGAGTTAGAGCTTATGATACTTATCGGAGAAAGAAGAGAAGCTGGACAGACACAACATAGGATCCAACCACTCAACGAAGAAAAGCCACCTACACGAAGAAAGAAGTTGACAAGATGATAGCTGAGATCTATGAAGCCTTACAATATTCAGAGGATGAATACTAAAGGGAGTTTGATGACATCTATTTTCCCTTTGAGAGCAGCATTGAAACTTTGCATTCACGGACAGAGAGGATAAACAAGGAGATCAAGGCTATTCAGAGACAACTTGTAACTCGCCTTTCACCCTACACATCGACCGATATGCCAACACATGCATCGATCGACGAGGGCACTACGACATCGATTGACATTGAAGCAACAACATCGATCAATACTGATACACCATCAGTCCGACAGGAAACCATCACGGACGGACTGGGTGTGCTACTTTCAATACATGAGGAACTTTCAGAGCCATCAACATATGCTTATAATAAGCTTGGAAAGCATCAGTTCAACATTGAAAACTTTTAGAGGAGGCTACAATTGCTGACAGATGAGTTAGCCGATATGTAAAAGAGATGGACCAGATCAGATAATGCCACAAGAAGCTTCACTGCAACTCAGTCCACAGAAAAAGAGGATGTTTGTACACCAGCAAACAACTTCTTTCACACCAACTAAGCCATTCAACCTCCAAAGTCAAGCTAAATGACTATAACAAAGCGCTGAGTGGGAGGCAACCCACTATTAGGTAATATCATCTATTTTATTCATTACTAGTATTTATTTTCGTTTTTATATATATGCAGGTCAAAAAAAAGATCCGAGTACACGTTTGTCGTCTCTATTGACCGACGTGACCAAGTCGACATCGATCGACGACACTACATCCGCCACGATCGACATGCTTTCATCTACATCAATCGATATGGTATCGGTCAGGTATAGCATTCTAACTTGTTCAATTTCGCATTTATATTATGGTTTTTATAAACTCCGACTGTTTTACACTGGAGACAGTGTAATTTAAGTTTGGGGGGATTACTAATGGTTATCTACTATTTTGAGTCTTATTTAAAAAAAAATTTCAAAATTTTTTTATTGAGTCAAGAAGGGGACAATGATCTTATCTAGATTTATTGCTTGTCATTTAACCACTTTCTAGACCAGTCTTAGATTCACTGATTACAGAAGTACTAGAGATACTAAAGTGGATCAACATGTCTACTATGTTTGCACCTACTGAGAGTGTTTGAAGGAACCAAAGCTGACCTCCAACCTAATACTGACATTACCTGCTTGTCTTGGGGCTTGGTATACATTGGATCGGGTTCCTTCTGCAAGTCTGGAAGGTAAAAGTCTGTGTGTTTCTGGTTCCCTTCTCTCTCTCTCTTCAAGCACCCTAGGTATAAAAGATTGAGATGATTTCCTGGAAGATGCAGAGGGGTAGGAGTGTCTCCTATGACCCCAGTATTCTACTTCAGAAAGGAATGATCACACATTATGGAAACGAGGGGTAGGAGTGTCTCCTGTGACCCCATTATTCGCTACACTTTGTCCAAATAAGAGCTACAAAAGTAGAAAAGTCAATAAGATGAACAAGATGGACTGCATCAGCAACACTGTTCATTGAAATTGAAACTATAAGGATTCAGAGAAGAGAGAAAGAGGGAAGAAAGGGATCAGAGAAGACTGCATGTGTGTTCAGAAACTCGTTTGAGTAAGAATCCATGTGTCCTTTGATCGATACTCCTAAAGTAAAACCTACACTTTTATTTTATGTAAGAAATGAGGTTAGTAGAGGAGATTATCAGACAGGATTGGTTGAGTTGTTAACAAGGAGAACTTGGTTGCTATACTAGGATATGATATAATGTGTTTTTATAGTTAGGATGATTATGACTTGGCTTGCACTACTAGGAAGATATGACTAAGTTCTTTAAACTTTTTGAGTCCCTCCTGTTTTCAAACCTTTTCAGAGAGATTACCAGTTGTTTTTGCTTGAGGACAAGCAAAAGGGTAAGTCTGAGGGAGTTGATATACCATGAATTTGACCCAATATTAGTCAAGGTATATGATAGTTTTAGGATATATTTAATATATTTTGGAGTCTAGATAGCATATTTACAGGTTCAGGAGCAATTGGAGGAAAAATGGTGCTTTTGGAGCATTTTGGAGCACTTTAGAAATTTCACCCGAGATGACCATATCGACCACTCGAGGTCGACACGGAGAGAGACGCGTCGATCGATACACCTTCAGTGATATCGATCGATATTAAACGCACAGAAGCCGAGTTTGGTCACAGCCAACTTGAAGCCCATGACTCTATCTATTTACCAAGATATCCCTTACGAGTTTTAACCTAATTACTTAGTACTTATGTCTTGTCTAAGTGTTTTGGCAAAGAGAAGTTTTTTTAGACATAGTTCCTACCTAAAGGTTTTTCATACCATTGTTTTGTGAGAGAGAGAGTTACAATTGAGAGCTTTCTTGAACACCTTTATTTTCTATCTATTCTATCTATGCAGTTTTATTTAATTGTTATGATGTTTTGCTTGGTTATGTCTGAGTAAACACCTTTGTTAGATTTAGGATTCAAATAGGTTTTGAGGGATTAGCCCCAAATATGAATACTTGAGCATGTGATATTCATCTTAGAAGATTGTTCTTGATGCTTGTATAGGAGTAGTTAACCTATACATGAAGACAGTGGATATTATCCTTGGATCTATCTTCTTTGAGTCAGAATTTGCTAGGCGCAAGCGACAGCATGGTCTAGCAAATCTCTGGTGAACTGTTATCAACCCGTGATTAAAGCTTACTAGAGGTGCATCGATCGATTCTCCTATAGAGACATCGATCGATTGACGCGAGGCTATGTCGATCGATACGTGCGACATCAGGTTGATCGATGTCTTCCTGATTATGACCTGCGCTAGTAGTGAATCATTGGTTCTAGTAATAGATAATCCAGAAAATGACAGTGGTACGGTTATTGTTACCGTTGAGTTCTATAATATCATGCAAGCATCTCACATAGGCATTCATACTATTATAATCCTGATAACCTGAATAGTAATCCTAAGTCTAACGCCTTCATCATATCTGTTAAACACCCATAATCAATCACTTGAGTAATTGTCTTGCTCACCAGTTTTAAGTTTACTTGCAGTTTACTGCTTTGAAATCTCCAACCTAGCTTAGTTACAATAAGATCTTGTGTGTTCCCTAGCTCTCTGTGGATTCGATTTCTAAGTACTACAATTTGACCTCTTTTGATGAGAGTAAGGTTGCTCTAGAGTAACTTGAGCACGCATCACGTATGCTGAGTGAACAGGGCCAAATAAGCTTTAAGGCGAAGACCTTTGAGGAATCCCTTAGTCTCCTAACTCCCAGACCTCCCTTGGATTTAGGATAGCAAAGATCAGCCCAGATTACCTTAGCCTTATGCGTTTGAGTGGGTGATCCCGACCAAAGAAAGGCGCAGCACATACTTTCAATTGTGTCAAGACATTTGGCCGGTAGGATGAAAGCTGAGCTCCAGAAGCTGACAGTACTGATAACGACAGAGTTGATGAGATGGAGGCGGCCAGCATATGATAAGATTCTGTTGGACCAAGTAAGAATTTGATGACGCACCTTGTCTACACTGATCCCCTTCGATGTAGCTTCTGCGAGGAGGAGGTCCAAGGCGGGTCATGCTGCGAATATAGTAGACTTAGTTGCATTAATATGCAAACCTGACATTGCTGCAAACTCCCTCTTGACCTCCAAGACCCCTTTGAGCGAAGCAACCGCACTATCAGTGAAGACAACTATATCGTCTGCAAAACTGAGGTGCGTAAGTTTAACTTCCCGAAATGGCGGTGTGTAATGAAACCCACCTGTCTCCGCTGCGTTATTGAGAAGCTTGGACAGAACATTACTATGAATGTCGTATAAAGGGAGATAGCGAGCACCCTTGCCTGATACCTCTAGCGCTAGTGAAAAAGCCCTCAAGACTACCATTGACTGAGATAGAGAATGCTGCAGTGGATATGCAAATTTGAATCCAACGAACAAACTGAAGCAGCAGACCCATTGCTTTCAACACTGAAGTTATAAAGGACCATTTGACAGTGTCAAAAGCCTTCGAGATGTCAAATTTGATTGCACTTCTTTGCGTAGTGGCGGACTTGTGATAGCCACTAACCAGCTCTGATGCTAATAGCACATTTTCCAGCAGTAATCGACCAGTGATGAAGGTGCTCTGATTAGGCTCAATGGCATCGGGAAAAATGATTTTCAGCCTATTCGCAAGTACCTTAGACATGATATTGTACAACAGATTGCAGCAGGCTATGGGGTAAAAATCTTTCATTTTCTCAGCGTTATTAGTCTTCGAAATGAGTGAGAGAATCGTTGCATTGATACATGATGGCAAGAACCCGAATAAGAAGAAGGATTGGATAGCTGTGATGAAATCCTGTCCTATAACTTTTCAAGCTACCACATAAAACTCTTTAGTAAATCCATCCGGACCCGAAACTTTGTCATTAGGCAGGGAAAGGAGCGCCGCATATATTTCCTGAGCAGTAACAAGGGCTACCAGGGAGGCCGAAGAAGCACTAGGGCATCTGAAAGTCAAAAGATCCTGGAGAGAAGCAACAGAAATCTCCTCCGTTTGTTCCTGGACCTGCAGAAACCGTTGAAAGTGGGCAACAGTTTCCCTTTTAATATCTCATAGAGAAGTAAGAACGTCCCTTTTCTTAGTTACTAGCATGCGGATCGAGTTCCGAGCAGCTCTGATCTGAACCGATCTATGAAAGAAGTCGCCAGCTTGTAGCCAACGAATGCACGACTTCTGCCTGTAAAAAATTTCCTCAATGCGGGCCAGTTTATTCCACTTATCGGAAGCTTCAGCCGCCAGTGCAAAGTTTTCAGAGCTAGGATCAGCGAGCGCCTTGTTCTGACACTCACATAACTCCTCGAAAGCTTTCTTAGTTCTGTTGGTAATGTCACAATAGTGCGTATGGTTAATATTTCTAAGAATCGGTTTAAGCAGCTTAAGTTTCTTATGAAATTTTGACAAAACTGTTCTGGAATGATATAAACGAGATGAGGTGCTCCAGGACTCCTGAATGGAAGGGATAAATTCCTCATTATCTGCCAGAAAATTGAAATAACGAAAAGGTTTTTTCACTTTGTCCTGAATGCCAGCCAATTTGATCAGACATCTAGCATGATCAGACACTCCTCCTGCCTCAAAGTAAGCATGGGAATTGGGGAACAAACGCAACCAATCTCCATTGACTAAAGCTCTGTCCAACTTCTTGCCTATTGGGTCCCCATCCCTTTGGTTTTACCAAGTGAAGAGAGCCCCTCCATAGACCAGATCTACCAAGGAACAGTCCAAAACAACCTCCTGAAATGCTCTCATACTAGCCTGATCAGACCGATAGTCCATACTACGCAAATGCTCTGAAGATGACAACGTAACGTTGTAGTCACCCAACAATATCCAAGGTAAGCTTAGGTGAGCATACACAACTTGTGTTTCTCGTAATTTCCTCCATAGAAGAGTTCTTTCCGCTGCTGTATTGAAAGCATAGATAGCCGAGCAAATAATTTGTTGACCAATATCCGGAACTTGCACAGCACATGTAATCATCTGATCACTTTTTTGAAGCAATGTGACCACCACTCGATCAGACCAACAGAACCAGATACGTCCAAGGGTGTGATACCCATAGTTTGTTATCGAGTTCCAGTTCGGCATTACTGCTGACATACACTTCTGATGATTCCCTTCACGAACTCTTGTTTCCAATAGATATCCAAAAAGAGGTTTTTCTGTTTGAATCCAACTCTTAAGGGCACGGTGCTTGTGTGACATATTGAAGCCACGCAGATTCCATGAGAAGAACGACGTCATAACTTCTTACCGGAAGTGTTTTTAGAATTTCCCTGCCGACCAGCAAACTTCAGATCTTTAGTACGTACAATCCTCTAGTTTGTGGATTTTGACTCGACGATGAAGCAAGTTTTTTTAACTGCGGGAACCACCCGAGTATCCTGAGTTGGGCGCCCCGGTTCCCCTGTAATCTCACCTTCCTCCACTTCCAACTGCGCACCCTCCACATCATCTTCATCTGCTTCCACATTGCTCATCAAAGAATTAAATCGTGATGGAGATACCACTATGGCTTCTACATCAATCGGTCTCTTCTCCATCAGACTATGAGTAACATGCGTATCTATCTCAGTTTCATTTCAAGAATTTCCATTCACCCTTTCCCAACTTCCTCCTTCTGCTACTGGAAACACCTCAGTAGTAGGATCAGAGAGCGTGATCTGAAGCACTTCCTCCTGCTCGGTTCCCTTGGCGATTGAACTGTCCAAAGGCATGTTCTGTAAAGTGTTTCTTTGAGGTAGTGCTTCCAACTCTTTCAGAAGATCTAACATGCCTCCTATAACATGTGTGGCATCTTCTACACTAGGAACCTGGTCAAATTCAGACTCCTCTTCCACAACATCCTTAAAGTGCGAGCCTTTATGACCCCACCCTTGGCAGACATTACACCAAGAGGGGAGCCATGGGAAACTCACATCAATCTCTCTATGCAGACCTTTCTTATCCTAGAATACTATCTTCTCCACAAGAGGCCGATGCAAATCAATTTCTGCAAGGACTCAAGCTACATCCAAACGCGTGTATCTCTCAGTATACAGATGGAGCTTGACAAATTTACATACCGCTCTGTTAAGACATTTCAGTCCCTTGTGAGAGAAGAGACCATTTGGAACCCCTTTGAGATCGACCCACAGAGGCATTGCTGATAAGTCCGGAAGATGGAGAGCCAACTCTGGAGACCTTTCATTCACAACAAGAGGCACTTCTGAGATATGCCAGTACTTGCGGTTGATAACTCGGGCTCGCATCTGGCTGTTATCAATTCGGAACAAGACCGTATTCTTGTCAATGAATTGAACATCGATCTTAGTCCCAGCTATGGGAGAAGACCAGATTCGATTCACTGTGGCATGGATTGAACCCACATGAGGGGCGTCACCAATAAAATAGCCGACCACATAGCTGTTCCAAAGGAGTTCAGCTTCATCAAAGATATCATCCAGGATCTAAATTGAGGCAACGCCCTCGACAATTTTAATTTCTGGTTGTGCGTCATGAGAACGACTCTTGGACCAAGGAACCACAATCTGGGGAGGGGATGAGGGTGAAGAGGGGCGGATCGGTGAATCAGAGCTTGCAGATGCAGGAGATCGAGGATTCGAGCCGCCATCTTCCGTAGGATTTTCGCCGTCGTCGTCAGCCATCTTTTTTTTCTAATCAATATGTTTTTTGATCGCACAATTTGTTTTTGGAGAAAGAGCAAAAAATTAATGACGTTTATTAGATTTCTATTGGCTAAAAATTATGGAAAATTGTTATTCACAAAAAAACAATACATTTACAATCATATTTTAATGTGTTTTCTTTAATATATGTGAAAAGTCTAAAAAAAAAATTCACACAATTTGTTTAATTCTATTTTTGTAACCATATTACCTTTTGTAAATATATATACTAGGTGGAAAAAACAACACACAATATTATAATACATAAATTAATATAATTTTTAGATTTATGGTTACATTTCTATAATCTATATTTTTCATATACACATATCATATTTCTGTTTATGTGAATTTTATGGATGATTCGTTAACTGATCATACATGTAAAGCAAATCAAAATAGTTCCACATGTATCTTTATGTATATGTATATATAATTATTTTATGCATTGTTATTTGAGTATAAGCACGATCAAAATTAATTTTCAATAAAAACAATTTTTATTACTCTTAATTATCTTTGTGAATAACGCTAAATAATTTTTTATTAATTATTTAAGTTGAACTATAAAAAACAGTAAATGCGAGAATTCTTGATATGATATCATATCAGCTGAGAAAATTATATCTCTTTAGAAATGCATCAAAATTTGATGTTCAAACCATTCCCAAAAACTATTAATAAATGTGATAAATTTAGGAACAATACTATGTTATCTACTGTGCTCTTTTGTGGTGATGTAATATTTGAAATCTATACTAATAAAATAGGCCTTTTTATCTCTTTGGAGGGAAAAATGTCATGTGGCATTTTCTTTTTAATAATTAAAATATTTTCTCAATTTAAATTTAATGAATTTTGGTATTAGTTGTGAAATAAATTGGGGGTTTTAAGCTTTTCTTCATACATATCCAAACGTTTATAAGAGTGTTTTGAATCTGACCCGGACCCGTAGTTGAACCGATAAATCCGGTGATCCAATATAAATCGGATTTGGGTTTTGTGAAAAACCCATAAAACACACAAAAACTCACTAAAACCCGATACATGTTGCAGCACTGGTTGAACCAATAGATAATTTTTATTTTTTTACTATTTTTAGTTTAAGTTTTGTTTTAAAATTATTTTTATATTATAAATTTCTAATTTAAAATTTAAAATTTTCAGTTTTATTGCCGTCTTCCTCTTCTTCTACACTATAATTTACGTTTGCAAGAAAGGTGAGTCATGATTGTGCTTGAGCCGCACGTCCGTAAAACAGACTAAACACGATGAGGCTTATTATTCCTCTATACTACAATTTACGTTTGCAAGAAAGGTGAGTAAATTATTTTTATTTTTTATTTAACTTAGTTTATAACAAATTACTACATTTTTAATTTACAGATCAAAAAGAATAAAAATCATATGATCATGTGAATTACAAAACAGAGTTTTGGATTGTTGAAGAAGAAAAATATGGCGAACTTGATTATAATAAATTAGAGAATGCTCTTGCTGAAGAATATCCCAAAGATGATGAAGTGACAAATTTAGAAAATTTTGTTGGTAAGTTTTAAAATTTAGAGAAAACCAAAATTAGTTGATGTGATCTGGTGTTTAGTTTATTTTTGTTATTGACAATTTATTACAATGATGTTTTAATTTTGGTTTATTTTGGATTGGAAGTTTAATTTTATGTCTTGATTTTTTTAGATGTTATAACTTAAAATACTTAACTTTAGTTTTTATATATATTTGTTTTCATAGCTAATATATTATTATATAATAAAACTAATTCATTTATTAATCCACGATTCATCCGCGGTTGATCCAATGATCCAGTGATCCAGTAAATCATCCGATTCAGTGTCCAGGTCGAGTTTCAAAACACTGGTTTATAGAATTTCTTTGTATTTGATGTTGACGATGGAGAATATAGCCTCTACAATTCTCCTTCTTTAACGCAAACAACGTAATCGTTCATATAATCAATCCAGAAATTCCACTCATCCCACTATCTCCTATTGGATGCTTCTTTAGTTCCTGCTTTCTCAGTTTCATTGTATATGTATAGACGGTGTGAGAGTTCGGACGATAAACCCTTTACTTTTCCCAATTCAATCATTGTCGAATTCCCAGTTTCATTGCTCGAAGTTAAAGACAAATCGGTGTAGAGATATTCAGAGTAGACTACAATAATTTTGGCAAGCCTGAAATGTTAAGAAAGGGGCGAGATATTGGGGTTGATATGTTGTTGATTAATGGGAAGGTACACCGGTTTCTTATTTCTGTTTACCAGTTAATGATTGCTTACTTTTAAAGCAGTAGTTTTTATGCATCATTTCCTTTCTCAGGTGGTGCTTTTACATGCGTTAATCAACTTTCTCAGGTTTAACACCTTCAAACATTTCTTGAAAGAAAGCTCAGTCTATGACATGAGTATTTAAGATTCCAACTAAATTAACTTTTTTAACGACTATCGATTTTTATTCTATTTTTATTAATCCATTAGTAACAACTACTTATGCTATTCTACTTTGAACTAAATAATTTCAAACAAAATAATATACTACGGTCGCAAATCACTATCAAAAAGATCAGAAAATATCATTTTTTACATATTTTCATTTTACATATTTTTAACATATTTTCTTTACTAAGACCATATAATAAATTATAAATTTAAGTAAGAATACAACATACAAATCCGCCAGAGAATATCACTAGTTTTAAATAAGAAGGAATCCCTTAGTTATTTAAACTTTCTTAAAACCAAGGCTTAGAACAAACACAAAAATTGAAGTACTGATAACATCGTGTCTTTATGTAAACCAAGAACATGTTATTCTTATAAACAAACACATGGTATAATGTTTTTGTTTTCATTTGCCGTACATTAATTTCTAATGTCTCATTTCATAACAATATACATATATATATATATATATTCTTAGAATGGTCTTATTGTGTAGAAAAAAAACTATAAATACATGTTATGGAACTCTGTGTGGTCGACTAGTAAGAAGATAGATATGGAATATCATTATATTTTAGGTTTGATCTATTTTTTATATGAATATTTACACGAATATGAACTATTATTTACAACCAATTCGAATATTTGGAAAGAAAGTTTATACATAAGGTGCAACTCCTTTTAAAATTAATCTGCACTCCTCTTTATATCTATGTTAGTTACATAGCGAACGCGTCCAACTATAGATCTTTAAAACGTGTGTTAGTTATATAGTGAACGCGTCCAACTGTATTATACATATGGTTTTGTGTCATTGTATGAGAATAGGTGTCGCTGATCTAAATATACATAACCACATATTGTCCATGCGTTGGATGAATTTCAAATTATTATAACAAAATATGATATAATTTGTATGAAAGATTAAGTAAGAATCTTTTTAATAAAGTGACACATGAAAACTTTTTAGAAAAAGAATGTTTTATTATACTTGATTGTTTAATATTATAGATTATCAATTATAAGACTTGTTTAATATTATAGATTATCAATTATAAGACTTGCTATCTTTAAACCTCCACATGTTTTAATATATTCATTTTTGCCATTTGTTATTTAATTCTACAACGACTTAAATCATTTCTTTTTTTACATAAAACTATTTTCCTAAAACAATAAATATCCCTCTTATCTTAAAACTTTTTCTTTCTTATCTCCTCAAAATCATCCGGAGAAAAAAAATTTGTCGATCATGTTTCCACGACGACTCTTTTGATGTTTGATAGTCCGTCGCTCAAGTTGTTCCGGTCGCGGTTTCATCCGACCGGATTTCAGTTTCCAGCGTCATACCTATCTTTGGTATACAGTCGGCTTTTAACTTTAGCATTCTCACCTTCTTCTTCGGTGATGAACGACCAAATTCTGTCTCCATGTCACACTCCTCGTTGGTGTTGACGACGGCTTTACATCGGGTCCTTCCTGATTCCTTTCGATTTACAGTTCATGAGGTTTCACGGTTGTATCGACTCTCCCTCCTAACCTCTGTTTTCTTCTTCGGAGATTGGCTCACCTTCAAGCTTCTTATTATCGTTAAAGGTGACTGGTTTACATGTTGGATAGTTGACATTTGGTGGATGGATTGTAGTCGATTATTTCTCTTCTTCGAATTGTAGATTTGGTAGCGTTTAGGATCTCTGTGAAGACGGTTCTTGTTGGACAGTTTTTTACCGTTTATACTCCCCTGACGGCGGAGGTTCATCCTGACATTTTTCCTTCGTCGACAGACAAAAGTGGATCACCATCTAGACACATGTACATGCATCACAGGACAACGTACACGTGGTGGACGACATATCCTTTCTTTCTCGACGGTTTTTCTATGGACTTACGTCCCATAGTTTATAATGTTAAGTTTGTCATGTTTCTTTACCCTTTTCTTGTAATGTTCGTTGGGCCTCGTCCCACTTAATAAACTCCAGTTGACAAAAAAAATGTCACTCTTTATAACATTTAACGTAATCATATATATAAGATAGTAAAACCAATAAATTAAAAAATTATTACTTAATTATAGAATAAAAACAAATAGAAAACGAAAAATAAATAAATTAATTATAGATTAAAATTAAATGATAAAAATAAAATAGCACATATCCCCTTCTTAAATTTTTGTAAGAAATCCTAATTTGTTGTATAAGATATATGTTATTTGGGTTTTGTTTACTGAATAACCTAAATCTGAATTTAAATTAACTGCATGACATTGATTTTGACATTATTAACTAACTAACATTTAGTTCACTTTTACTCCGGTAATACCCTCAACAATAACAATTATTCAGTGGACATAATATAATACAGCCACATCACATAATACCTATTATAGCCAATAACTAATATAAATTGTTACCAAAAGAGAGAATATAATACAACCACATCACACCAAAAGAGAGAAGATAATACAACCACATCACATACATAATAAACACAAACATTTCACTAATTATATTTCATATCACCAAAATAACTTAGAATCAATTATATTTTAACACTTAAATTTAGATTCTAAACTTATTCTAATCCCACACTAATCCCTAAATAATAAATCCTAAACCTTAATCAATAAACCCTAAACCCAACATAAATCATAATCCTAACTAGAAATCTAAACTCAAACCCAACTTTTAAATACTACACAAGTCTTGCGTACTATTCCTTAAGGAATTGAATATCTCTAACCCAGATATGTTAACCTACATCTAAGATATAAACAGTTTCTCACGTTTTCAAATATCAAGTGTACCTAGGTTCATACCACTATACTACATGGTGAATAAAGTATAGTACGTTTACATTGTGGATATAGTATAATATATTATTGAATAAAATAGACTGACATTTCGACATGAATGGGTTCATATCACTAATACAAGTAACGGAACAACGAGGGTGAGTTAGTGAAATCCCCACCCAGATGATAACACTAAACCCTAACCCGGAAATATCAACCCACTTCCGAGATTTAAACAGTTTCCCCCGTTTTCAAATAATGACATTCACCAGGTTCATAATACTATACTACATGGTGGATATAGTATAGTACTTTTAGAGTGTACGGTGAACTAAACTTTAGTTCTCGTTCAATAATTTAGAGGATTTTATTAGCAATGTTATATGGATGTTGTACTACTTTATTATTGAGTGGAATAGACTGACATTACGACATAAATGAGGTCATATCACTATTACAACTCCTAAATACTAAACCCAGATCTAACTTTTGAATTCTAAACCCTACATTATAATCACTAAACACTAAACCCAAGTATAGACCCTCAACCCAAATAGAAAGGAACAAAATACATGGTATAATATATATTGGTGAACAGAATAGAACACTCTTTATTAATCATCAAATGGAACGATAAAAAACTCAAGCCTCAACACCACCTTCCAAACACTAAATCCTAAATCTTAATCACTAAACCCTAAATCCAAGTATAAACCCTAAACCCAGATAGAATGGAACAAAATACATAGTATAGTACATATTGGTGAACAAAATAAAGCATTTTTTATTAATCGTCAAATGGAAGGATACATGATAGGGTCACTAAACCCAAACCTCAACCCTCCTTCCAAATACTAAACCCTAAATCTTAATCACGAAATCCTAAACTCAAGTATAAACCCTAAACCCAAATAGAATGGAACAAAATACATAGTATAGTACATATTGGTGAACAAAATAAAGCACTCTTTATTAATCGTCAAATGGAAGGATACATGATAGGGTCACTAAACCCAAACCTCAACCTCCACCTTCTAATTACTAAACCCTAAATCTTAATCACTAAACCCTAAACTCAATATAAATCCTAAACCCAAATAGAATGGAACAATATATATAATATAGTACATTTTGCTGAACAAAATAGATCACTCTTTATTAATCGTCAAATGTGATACATGATAGGGTCACTAAACCCAAACCTCAACCCCCACCTTCTAAATACTAAACCCTAAATTTTAATCACTCGGCCCTAAACCCAAATATAAACCCTAAACCCAAATAGAATGTAAGAAATACATAGTATAATACATATCGGTGAACAAAATAATACATTTTTTTATTAATCATCAAATAGAATAATACATGATAAAAAATATAGTAACAGACTATTTTGCATTACATAACATGAACAGAACCTTCATAATACATATTGTTTTACATTTCTATTCCACACGCATATAATAGAATATAATACAATATTACAAAAAACTGTTCATCTTCTCCAATCAATTCTAGGTCATTCACAGCGACAAAGATAAGCGTAACTGGCAACATCCGTGGGACTATTACATGTAACCGCCTAGTAAACCGAAGAGATTAGGGCGATTGAAGGAAGAGTTGACGAACCACGCGGCGGTGCCGTTTACGTTGTCGACGACTTCACATATTTTAGATGCGTGAAGCTTCCCGTCAGTAGCTAAGCGAGCCGTTGCAGACAGGCATCTCCTAGGAAAAGCTACTCCATAAATAGTCTTAACCTGTCTCTCCGATGATCGCGCCGTCGAGCATCAACCTGCACAATCAAAACCAGAAACAAAAACAGAGTATTAAAGAAAAAGTATGATTGTAAGAATCAATGATTTACGAGAAATGGGAAAAAAAATAAAAGAGTTATTGTGTCTGCTCACAGTAATTCTTCGCCATGGACACAATGGAGTTCGTCGAAAATCACTGCATATCTGGACAAAATTCATTGTGTAAGAGATATGTGTGATTATCAAAAGATGTGACTAACAAAGAGACACGAGTAACTTTCTCATATTAATTATTATTAAATTTTTTTTTTTTTTTGCTTGCAGGTTTTTCCGGTTATTCAAGAAGGCAATATAACTATTTTTTATAATGTGGAACTGGTATATCGGTGAGTTAGGGATTTTAGTTATGGGGTGAATTAACTTTTGTTAGATGGTTGTTGGATGTAATTTCTCTTATTTTAAAGCTAAGATTTTTAAAAACAAAGATACGTTATTTTAAAAGTTAGATGTATCCAACATTATAATAACTTTTAAAGTTTTTTTAGTATTATTGTATCGCCTGGAAAATATATATAAAGATAAGATAGTGAGAATCAGAGACTCCACTTTCTCTCTCTCTCTTTTTCATCCACACACCTATTGTTCATCTCACTATCACTATGGACAAGACGTCTTCATTCTCCATCCACGAAGGGAAACCGATTAGATGCAAAGCAGCATTATGTAGAAAAGCAGGAGAAGCATTGGTGATCGAAGAGATCCAAGTTGCTCCACCTCAAGCTTACGAAGTACGGATTAAAATCATATGTACTTCTCTTTGTCACACTGATGTAACTTTCTGGAAGTTAGACAGTGTAAGTGTACTATTGTATCACATAGTCAACGCAAAATCTATTATTCAAAAAAATTGTTTCCACTAATCTTTTTGAGTTTTCCAGGGGCCGCTTGCAAGGTTTCCTAGAATTCTCGGACACGAATCTGTCGGGTAATAATTCATACAATTATTTAGTTTCAACTTCATTGATAATGTGTTTACTTACTTGTTTGGGTTAATATTGCATTATTACTTAAATATGTTGTTATAATTGGGTTTATAACCAGCTTGGTCGAGAGCATTGGTGAACACGTGGACAGATTTAAACAAGGTGACGTTGTATTACCAGTGTTTCACCCTTGCTGTGAAGAATGCAAAGACTGCAAATCCTCAAAGAGCAACTGGTGCGCGACATATGCCAACGATTCTATTTCAAACACGAGACGATATGGAATGGTTTCTAGGTTCAAAGATTCTACTGGAGAAGACATCCACCATTTTCTCTTTGTTTCGAGTTTCTCTGAATATACCGTGGTAGACATCGCACATCTCGTAAAAATCTCTCCTGATATCCCCGCTGAAAAAGCTGCTTTGCTCAGCTGCGGTGTCTCCACAGGTTTGATTTCATTCTTCTATAGCTATTCTCGTGGGGTTTATATGGAGACTGAAGATTTATCTGAGGTTAAAACATAAACAAAGTAGAGACTAGGGGCTGCATTGTTATTGAGAGTAAGTTAGATATTGCACGTCTGCTGATTGTGGGTCACGTGGAGCAGGAGTTGGTGCAGCTTGGAAGGTGGCTAACGTGGAGGAAGGTTCCACCGTTGCAGTCTTTGGCCTCGGTGCCGTGGGACTTGCGGTTGCCGAAGGAGCTAGGCTGCGTGGGGCCGCGAAGATCATCGGTGTTGATCTCAATCCTGATAAATTCGAGTTAGGTAAAGTCGTGTTATACTTATATCCATATTTAATATTTTTGTCTATTAGTTTCTGAAAGTTATTTTTCTTTGGCTTTTTTCTCACCAAATTGGTTTTGGTATTTATTGTCGGCGTCTGGTATACAGCACAAATGGTCCATCCGTCCAGGGTGTATTATTTATTTGTTGAAAAAGCCAATTGTCATTTATTCTGTTTCGTTATAAGTACAAATACACTTTCAATACACATCTATTCAGAATTGGTTACAAACAATAGATATTTGTTAATCTATCTTCATTATTTGAAAATAATACAAATAATCAATTATTATTATTTTTTGGACAAAACAATCAATCATTAAATAGACAATTAAATCAATAAGAAAAACATGCAATTATATAGAAAATATTATTTAGAATGGAAAAAATAGTTAGACTAAACAATTCTTACTATATAAAACAGAGATCATATATTTATCATGTCAATTACTTGAATATATAGGTAAGAAATTTGGTTTCACGGATTTCGTCAATCCTACTTTGTGCGGAGAAAAGAAAGTTAGCGAGGTATGTTATTCAGTTACACTATCTCATATATGAGTTGATACCATTGAATACATGATGCAGTGATTCACTAACTTATTCATATAAAATATACGAAAAAGGTGATTAAAGAAATGACGGGAGGAGGAGTTGACTACAGTTTCGAATGCGTTGGCCTACCTTCTCTACTAAGTGAGGCTTTTATCAGCACCCGCACGGTACGCTTACACTCGATCGTCATTACAGTGGTTAAGTTTTACAATTTAGAATGTCATTTAACAATAAATAAATAAAATAGGGATCAGGGAAGACGATAATGCTTGGGATGGGGAAGCATGCAGCGCCAATAAGTTTGGGTAGTTTTGATCTTCTAAGTGGTAGAACTATTTGCGGAAGCTTGTTCGGGGGTTTGAAATCTAAACTGGATATTCCAGTTCTCGTGGATCATTACCTTAAAAAGGTACTACATGCATCAATCTATCTACGTGATTATATTGTAACAAACAAACTAGATTCTGATCCGCGCTTGGAAAGCGCGGATTTATTTTTGAAATTAAATGAATTTTTATATAAGCTAATGTATATGTTTGAACATATTTATCGAGGTGAGACTGAACCGAACCGTACCAAACTGAAAAAAAATCTAAACTAAAATTAAACTGAATTTCACAAATAACTGAGTATATCTTATATTTCTGAAACCGAAAAACAGAAACTAAACCAAAACCAAAGGAGCATTTGAATTTTTAAAATATAAATTATATCCCTACAAATATTAATTATATTTAATTTCTAAATAACTAAATATCCTAAGCATACTATTTATAAACTAATATACATAAAAATGAATTATCTGAATATTTTATTCAAAATATTAAAAGTTATTCGAATTATCCTATATTTTTATCCAAACAATCCAAATTACCCAATATTTCAAGCATGACATATTTTACATTTTTGAAAATTCAATAAAAAAGTATTAGAATGTGTAAAATAAAAATAAAAACATGCCCTATTTAAACCAGTCTTTTTTTTTTACTAATTCTATTTAAATCTCCAACCAGTTTAGACCCATTTGAATTTGTTTATAATAAGATTAATCATTTAATTCATGTATGAGAATGTAAGATAAAATCTTAATAATTGATTGCATGTTATAAATAAAATCAATGTTTCATAGTTGAATAGTTGGCATTAGGGTTTTTAACTTCCCAGTTCATGTAAATATGTTAAACATGTTAGAGTCATATGTCCTATATTTATGAGTATTTATTGTTAGAGTAATTACATGATAGATTGTGGAAAATAATAAATGAGTTCATTTAAATTATCTAAAGTATTTATATAGTTAGAGAAAATAAAGGTAGAACCAAAAATATAATAAGTAGTTAATGAGTAAGTCCAACAACCTTTTGTAAGTAGATTTTTTAAGACTTCTTCTCTTTTAATAGTACAGATGATAAGTATATTGTTTGTTTTACTTCTTATTTTTCAACCTATATGTTATGTTTTCATGGGATTTAATTTTTGTTTGTTTGTTTGTTTGTTTAGGAGCTTAATCTGGATAGTTTTATTACACACGAGCTGAAATTTCAGGAAATCAACAAAGCTTTCGAGTTGTTAGAGGAAGGAAAGTCTCTCCGCTGCATCATATGGATGGATAAGTAATAAGTTGCTAGTCAGTCTTTAAAGTTGGACCAGTTAAGATACTTGGGGAGTGGGGTTGCTAAAACTTCAGCTATATTTTCTTTCTTTTTGATGCTGAAGTTCTTTTAAGAGATGTTGGTTTGCTCATTTTTATTTTCATAATTTATCAAGTGTTCTAGTTAAATGCTCCTTCCAAATGATTTATCTGAATGTTGCTTGTTTAAATTTTGGATCTTCGTTTGGATGGAAACATTTAATAGCTCTAAATTTCTATTTTTATCTAGATAATTTTAATAATAAGATTACTAAATTATTTTTATTTTTATTTAAAATACATTTACATCTTTATTTTGAAGTTCAGTTAAAATATATGATTTTAGTTAAAATATAATTTTGTGAGTTTAGGTAAAATATACTTGTAACAATTCGTTCCGTGAAAACTACCTGTTTTGTGGACCCCAAACTGATCATGTAGAACATCAACTCTAACCTCTTATATGTGAGCTTTCACGGACTTTTCTGTATTGGTTGTTGGTGTGTTTGATGTTCCTCGAATCCAAGATTTCATCCTTTAACAATTCTCTCACCGGATAAACTGTTACCAACTAACATGTAGCTCAATTGATGAGATCTTATCATGTAGGAGAAATATAAAGGGTGAAAAGTCTTGGGTTTGAGGAATGTCAAATACATCAATAACCTACATTAAAGAGTTAGTGAAGGTTCATATGTGAGAGGTCAGAATCGATGTCCTGTAGAACCAGCCAAAATCTACGGAATGGATTGTTACAATATTATTACGAGAGTTTTGAAACTTTTTTATTTTACAGTTTTGACAAAAAAATGAAAATCCGTTAATACCAAGTATGACGAGCTCGCACACAACTTGTCATTTTCGACTCTGAGAAAAAATCATTTCATCTTTTGACTGGTCTTAAATATTTATAATATTATAGATATCAAGAAACCAATTTTAAAACATCTTAATCACACTCCACTCAAATATATTTTATTAGAAAATAAATAATAATAAAAACTGGAAAATCGTTTTGCATAGATATGTAAATCCAGAGCTGGTTATGAATATAGACAAGTTGGTTTAGTGCTTCTAGGATTTTAGAAGGTAAACTACATAAACAATTGCCGTTAAAAAAAATACATAAACAATTTGTACGATTTTTTTTTTAATTGTCTACAACCATCCAAATTTTATGACCATGGGATTAGGCCATCTTTATCCCACAAACCTACTAAAGTGTTTCTTAAAAAAAAAAAAATTGTTTTTTCTTCCTGAAAAAAAAATAATTAAAAACGAACTAATCGCGGACCATCACGTGTCGGTAGAACCCGTGAACAGTGCAAAAAACATAAAACAAACGTCTCTTATTTTGCACACATAAGAGACGGTTTTTATGTAAACCGTGGACCTCTTTAAGATACGCTCTACATGCGAGCGATAATGATGCTCTTCCACGTTTTCCCTCTCAGTTCAAGTTCTTCATCACAATCATAATCCATCATTCACCAAATGGACACATACTGACATACATCAGCAATTTCCATCCACGAAGCATTGGTGACAGACTGAAAGTGACAGGGTACCGCAATGCATGTGTTGAATTGCCTTTCACTTCTCCTCTTTCATTTTGCAATCCAAAAGTTATATAATTTTATTCAGAACTAAATTTCCCAAGCAAAAAAAATAACGTTAATATGGGCCTAAATCTGATTTAGAAAGCCAGGCCCATTTAAGTTTCGAAACAAAAATACACTCGTTTTGTTCGATTAGAAAAATAGCCAGATCGGTTTCAAAGAGAGATTAAACCTACCGAACCATTGGCTCCGAGTGTTTGGTTTATCAATCAAAAGAATCTCTCGTCTCGTCGCTCTCTGGTTATCTCCCCGAGTTCACACACTTCAATGGCGGAATCTGTTTCTGCACAAACTCCGTCGCTCTCCGAGGTATCATTATGAATCATTTCTTCTCTCTCAGTTTTCACTTTTTCTTTCATCCGATCTACTGAAGAATCTCAGCTGATACTCCTTGATTTAGGTAGATCTGATTCAATTCGTGAAGAATCAGCGGAAATTAGATATCTTTTTCTCTATTCATCATCATTACATGAAAAGTGTTTTCAGTTTTCCGACCAAAAACAGATTGATTTTGAACAATTCAACAAGATTGGGGTTTTATGTTTTGTAAGAAAATAAAACATTTTGCAGAGGAGAAAGAGACAATCTTTTAGAGTAGCTGATATTTTGCTTTGTAATCTAGAATCTAGATTGAAGAGTGATCGTGTGTTGTTTGTAACAAATAGAATTCGATCTTTTACAAATTCGTAATCTTTTTCTGGTGAAAACCTAACATGTGTAACCATTGATTTATATGGCCAGCAATATCATTTAGAGAAAGAAGTGAAGCCTGTTGAAGTTGCTACTACTCAAGCTGAAGTGGTTGAATCCAAGGAAGAAGAATCTCCTCCTGAAGAAGCTGTTGAAGACAATTCTGAGTCTCCTGAAGTGACTTCTGAAGAGGCTCCTCCTGCTGCAACTGAAGAAGCTCCTGCTGCCGCTGAGGTCAATAATGAGGAAAACACTAGTGATGAAGTTGCTGAGGAGACTCCTGATGAAATCAAGGTATATTGTCATTACCCATCCACCCCCAGAAAAGAGAGACTAACTCTGATGTTCTCCTCATGTGGTGTTTTTTCTTTTCAGCTTGAGACAGCTCCTGCTGATTTCCGTTTCCCTACAACAAACCAAACTAGACATTGTTTCACACGTTACATTGAATACCACAGGTGCAAAAAGAATCTATGTTCTTCTCTAATTTTCCTTATGATTCTCTCTACATGTCTAAGTCTTCTGATTGTTTTCAATCTCCAGATGTGTAGCTGCCAAAGGTGACGAAGCTCCAGAGTGCGATAAGTTTTCAAAGTTTTATCGATCTCTTTGCCCCGGCGAATGGGTATATACTCAACTTCCTTCACTCCTTTAGTGCTTCTAATACTTTTGTAGATGATGATGATGATAACTTAAAGATGACCTTTAGTGTTTTCAGGACATTTTCACTTCTCTGCTTCCTAATACAGCAAAAACTATCTTCTTGTGTGTGTTGTAGGTTGATAAGTGGAACGAGCAAAGAGAGAATGGAACTTTCCCTGGTCCTCTTTAAGACAACTCCTACCTCAAGACCGAATCATATGCCCCCATCATCCTCTTTTTTGCTCTTGTCACCCGAATTACACTGCAGAGTTTAATAAAATTTTACCAAACCAGCATGTCTGGTTCCTCATCATAAAATGTGAGAATTTAACACTTATAATCTAAATTTTTGTAAGTACATCTTTTGTTCAATTCAAGTTTTGAGGATCATCCGTTTCTGGACAAACTTTAGACATGTTATGGATGGTGAATGATAGTTCAAAAAATAAGAAAATGGTATATCATTCATCACCAAAACTGTGTTTATACCTTGATTCATCCATCAGAAATGTTGTTTTTCACTGTAAATGCTGTATGTTTATAACTAATATTAACTTTATCGTGCGTCCCCAATGCCAAGAAGCAGCAGCAGATCCAACAAGCCTCTGTTAAATCCATATATCATGTCACTATCATCTCCCTCTACTTGGGTCTCTCTGACAGAGACAGTCAGGTAATGGATTTTCATAGAAAGATTCCTCAGAACGAAGTCTCTCCAAACCCTTTGTTCCTGAGGCCGGTCCCTTTCTCCTCCTCGGTGATCCTTGTCTGTATTACAACCACAGCTCCTAAAGAGTCACCACAACACTAGTATTGTATAGAAACTGTTGGTGTGATCCTTACCGGGTTTTGTGAATCTCTATTATTCTTTCATACACTTTCCTGTTATCTTTCTCAGCTCCTCTTCCAACTCTGTCTATCAACCTCACAATGCCTTTCCTGAATCACAAATACAAACAAAACTAAAGATTCCATGACTTGCAACAACAACAAAAAATCATAACTGTCACCTGTCAGGAGATATTGTTTTCCGGTGACCAAGATACCGGCGATGCCCTTCAACAGCTCTCGCCATGTTTCCACTATACGATGGAATAAAAACATCGCTTTCGACTGAAACAATGTAGTCAAGTGCAGCCATTTGAGTTGAGTGGTTCATAAAGGGCTTAAGCTCTTCTTTTGTTGCTAACTTTTCCTTTCATTATCAAGAAAATGGTCGGTGTTTTATTCCATCCTATTAGTTCATAAATAATAAACCAAAATCTTGATGAAATTTTGTAGTACCTTACTCATTAACATGTTGAAACGAGAGCCAAGACTAGCTAACCGAGACTCACCACCATAAATCTCACCAGCAGCAATATATATTGGTGTGTTTGGTCCATATCCTAGAGCTGTTAGCAGAAATCCAACTTCTTTTGGAGTCAATGGACAATTCCCTTTGAGTCTTTGTACTCTTCCATCTATGTCTTTAACTTTCCAATACGCTGTGTTCTTCCTAAACACTCAATTTTCTTATTTGGAAAAATTACACAAATAAGTTTTTTCTTTTTTGGTTACCTTATCTTTCTTAGCTCAGCAGCTTCAGAAGCAGATAAATCATGGTTGCAGCCGCTGAAAGCGAGCATGTCTTTCTCGTATCTCAAATGTAACGCTATGTATAAACCATAAGATCTCATCCTATCGACTAAAATCTGCAACATAACGTAACTGTTAGAGAGAATTGAAGATTATATCATATGAGATGGTTATAGTAGGGTACGGTAATAGTTTTACTTGTCCCATTGATCTGATTTTAGTAGAGAAGCGTAGAGCCTCATAACAAGCACGGCAACGCAGCTTTTGGATATCTGGAGGTAGACCATTGTTAACTAGACGAGAATCGGATTTAGCGGCTCTGATCACCTGAGCGAAGGAAGATAAAACATTACAATTCATAACAGTTTACACAAAAGAAGCAATATGATGATCACACCTTGTATTCATCCCACATGGTAGCTATCTCATTTTGGTAATATCTCAATCCTGAATAGCTTTTGAAATGCTTAACCACTTTTGTGAGTCCATCGATACCTTTTGGTAGCTTCTTGATGACTCTTATATCTTTAGATAAAGTACTAATGAAGTGATCTTCATCAAATACATCCGAGAATTTACTAATTCATTGGGATCAATACAAAATGGAGAAACAATTTAGAAAAAACAAAGTTCAAGAAATGCCAAGAAATGCAGAAAGAGATATAGTAACATGGAATTAACCTAGTATCCTGCCAGTAAGATCGTTTATCGAGCTCTGGGACTACAAGTGTCGCATTTATAATACGGGCTATAGCTACCATGTCACAAATCTGTAAAAGTTTGCGACGGAAGAACAATGATAAGTATTTTCGGACATGTGAGTTCAGAGTAACACAAAGAGTACTACTACGTACTTACCCCAGCACGCATCTGATTAAGACCACCATTCGTGTGAACAAGAAGATAACCTCTAGACTCCAGTGGAGCTAAAGAACCAAATAACCAGAGAGTATGTAAAAGGTTTTAATCATTACTCAATTTTGGCTACCAAAAAAAAAACAAACCAGAGATTTTATTTTTCTCACATATGTAATTAGGATTGGGATTGACACAAGGGACGAAGTTGCGGTTAGGTGGATGTTTCCAAAGCTTGTCAAAATCTTGTATCCCGCTTGTAGTGTTCTAAAAGAGTGAACAACACGAAAAAAGCATGATCTCTAGATTAATATGCACTCTTGAAACTCGCTCTAAGCATAGCAGAATAGTGTCTATATATATATATATAGACATTGACTTCTAGATTCACTCATCTTCAAACAAACAAACCAATCATAAAAATATCCTGTTTATTTTTCCCTATTAATAAATATTTACTTATAAGCAACTAATATTAGCACCACCCATAAGTTGTACCTTGGAGAAGGAAGGACTTGTCACGAAATGAGGTTGAGATAGCTCATGTGTATTGTTGATGTGTTCAGATGTTGATCTATGATTCTGGATCTCATTCTCCTGAAGTTTGACAAAGAGTCAGCCAGACAACGTTTAAACGAAAACCACATTAATAACCAACGTTCAAAGCTTTACTTCAAGCAAGAATAGATGCCAAGCAATGTCGTATATATTGAACCTTGGGACTGGAGATGAATGGAGATTCAATCGTTTCCGGACGAGATAGGTTCCTCGTGGAGCTTTGTTCTGTAATGGATTTTTCGTAATTGATATCTCCTCCCTGCTGAACAAATAATCAAATCCGGAAAACGAGTTAAGATTGAACAGTACTATGTCTGCCTTGTAACAAAACCGATCATGCGTTTAAAAAAATATCGAAATCTTCTTGAGAGAATAGAGATTGGTTACGGACACGAGTTTTAAGATGAAGCCTAGGGAGTCTGTTGAGAGGAGCAACGTAGATGTGTACTGTGAGAAAGCCAAGTAATGTTATTATGCAAATGGCACATGTTAGTAGTCTCCGTATTACCACCACCACAAGCGTCTTCCTCCGCCGTCGCATTTCTATTAGAACGATCTAAACGTAAACATTCAAGAAATAACGATTCAAAATAACCAGATCTTGGTCTTCTTCTTCCTTTCTTATTGTTTGTGTTTCGATTGTGTGTGAATGAGCATTCTATAACCGTAGTAGCTGTGTTTTGCCAAAAAAGGAAACTATAGAATTCAATCAAATGCATCGATAGGATATTTCTTTTGACTTTTGATTGGGTCTTTGTATTCTATTTTTAAAGATGTGGTAAGAAGACAAAAGGGTAAGAGAAGGGTCACGTGACATTTGACCTGATCTACAGAGAGATTAAGAGGTGTCTTAATGGTGAGATGAGGAGACGATTTCTATATTTGTAAAAGGACAGTGTACCCTTATATAAAAATTTATGACACGTAACAGTTACATAAAATATATTGTAGAGGAAGTAGGACAATAATATACTTATTTATTTTGATTCTTTGTGTATATTCTATAACTTCAAAAATGAAATTTTTTTCTCTTCAGAAAAGAACTTTAAAACTTCAAAACTTTAAAGTTTTGAGTAGTAAAACTTTAAATATAGAATGTCACTATTCAAAACTTCAAATTTGAAGTTTCATATTTTTCATTGCATTTTGGTCCTTAAATTTACATAGTATATTTATGATTCTTAAATATTTTGTCCTTTAATCTTTTTAATCCTTCAAAATTTTATAACTCATAAATATTTCAAATTTTCTTTTATAATTTTAACTTTTAA
The DNA here is from genome assembly GCA_016432835.1 of Brassica nigra. Classification (NCBI taxonomy): domain Eukaryota; kingdom Viridiplantae; phylum Streptophyta; class Magnoliopsida; order Brassicales; family Brassicaceae; genus Brassica; species Brassica nigra. Next base: position 20,461,472 of record CM028243.1, read on the forward strand.
AATAAGTTTTTTTTTTTCAAAACTAGATTTAGATAACAACTATATTAGAAAAGAAACTTAACAAATGCACTAATTGATCATATATATAGAAGTATTACGAAAATAGTTTTATAGAATAATGTAGTGCTTTACTTGTAATTTAATATTTAATTATGTATTTCTATGTAAAATTTTATACTTTACTGTATCATTTTGTTAATGAATATTTCTATAATATTAGTTGCAAAAAAAAAAAATATTTCTATAATATTTTATATATGTGATATTTATTTATAAAGTCTTATGAATTTAAATTAAGTATCATAAATATAAGAACCATAATATAAAATATAAATTCTTTTGAAGTTAAGTTTGAAGTTTTGATTTTGGAGAAAACTAACTTAAAACTTTAGATATGAAATATTGCATCTATTCAAAAAAATTTATGAAATATTACATAGAGTATTTTTTTGGAGATGTTCTAAGAAAAATTGTCTATTCGTCATAAATTTTACTTTTCAATGCCAAGTGATTGGTGCCATCTTCCCTGTTCTCTCTCCGGTATACCATGTTAGAACAAAACCGCAACCACCACCGATCCCGTAAGAAATGCTAACAAGCTTCGCATGTGCCCTACTAAGAAATGGCGAATGCTGAATGTCAGTAACGTAATCACATGTGTTGAATCGGTTTGAGCAAACTTCTCTCTTTCTAAATAGAAAACCGAAGTTATATATCCGGTATACGGTTATTTACCTGAGTACTAAAATGGTCGGCAAGGAGCTTTTCCAGCTAAGACAGCTGCTGAGCAACGATGATATAATGTAGAAGAATCCTAAAATTCCTTGTATTACTAGTGACATTACTGTAATTAAACTCTCTGGTTAATGTCTGCATTGCATATAGTGCACGTTCACTAAACCAGGATAACAAGACGACATCTTAATATTGTAACCAGTTTGATTCCCTAATTCGTAGCTTCATTGTCATACCTTGGCATGGAAGAAAAAATTACCTCACCGTCCTGATCCAACCACACAAGAATGTAGTTAAAAGATGATTGAGCGCTATGTTCACATATTATTTTCATATTTCTTCAAATTGAAATTGCTAAACTATATATACAAATATATTACTAGAATCATTTTTCGGTATTGTATCTTCGTGTTATAGGTTTGGAAATATAACATCTATGTTCGTTTACTGGTATAGAATTGTCATATAACATGAAAACACATTCCCAATCGTTAAATTATCAATTAAAGTTTTAGGTACCAAATGTTGGAAATTAGCATAGAGATGATATATACATATATATTATATATATATATGGGAATAGTTTTCTTAACTTCGCTGAAAGCAGACAAAGAAGATTATATACCAGCAAGTATGTTACTATACCAAAGAAAATTAGATGATGAACACGAGATAACAAAATAAATGTGTATTACAGAATAGCCAATAGGGTCTATTCGTTATGAGATGGTGTAGACAATCTCAAATAATAGAGATTGGATGCTCAAAGAACTTATTAAAACATAAACAAGAAATAGCTCAGTGAGTTTTATTGTGCAAGAAAGTAAAGGAAAGGAGAAAGCTTTAGCTTTGTCACCAAGAACACAGAAACTTGAATTGATATATCATAAAGGATAAGAGGGGCTGCCTTTCACGGCAATAAGGTTACATCATAGATGTTTGTTATGACATATATATATGAAAACACTAGCAAGAAACCTAATGACATGGGCTGTAGAAATATGGGCTTAAATGCATTCTTGGGCTTGCTTAATATTCCCCCGCAAACTTAGCGTGGATGGAACAGCAACGCTGAGTTTGAAAGTGCAGATGAAGATAACTTGAGATGAGCAAGAGTAGTTGAAGTAGGAGGCTTTTGATGTAGTCAAATGGCTCTTTTTCTTCATGGAAAACAAACTAAGTGTGAGATCTATTCAGGCCTATACTTGGAGAGTATCACATGGCTTCACTCAGAGGTTTCTTTTGAACTTGGAGAGCTTAGTTGATCTCACTCAGAGGTATAATTGTGACCTTCTTGTCTCACTATGAATCTAGGCTTACTTTATCTATTTCTTACTATGTCTCATGAAGAAGCAAAAACTCTCTTTCCACATTTACTAAAACAATCCTATTAACTCTCTGATTCCCATCAATATACCACCAAAACTCTGTCTCTAAACAATCCAGACTTTCTCATTGGCATTTCAGCGAGCACTTTGTGTGCTTTAACAAAAAACCAGACTTTCTGCCACAAACCCATTGTTATAACCAACCACAGCCTACTCATTTAACTTCACGTTCCAAACCTATAAATCTAAAACCAGCCAGCCAACAAACTTAATCTATCAAGCAACGTTTGCCATCTTTGGTCTTGTCTTGGATGAAAGGGCATAGTACCTTTTGATTTTGAGCTGCTCCACTTGATTAAAGCTTCAACCTTTTAACTCACTTGATGTAAAGAAGACGCAGACAGAAGACGTGTATATGAGCGGCTTTGTCACCGGACGACTCGGACACGGACTCTTCTCTTCAATGGTTCTCGATCTTGTGCCATGCAACAGATACAGAAAGGAGAGAACTTGGCATGTCTTGTTTCTTCAAATAAAGCTCAAGTCTTATTCCTCTGCTTGGGAGAAAAAGAAAAACTTGCAAAGTTTGGAGCTTTAGTGGTAGAGGTTGGTCGTATGTTGGAAGGTTCTGAGAAGAAAACCCATAGAGCCAAGGATCTACTCCCTGATGCTCTGATACCATGAAAGCTTTTGGAGAAAGATGAACTTTTACTGATATTATTGTTGGATGATTTACAATGAAGAAGAGACTGCTCTTTTATAGAGCTTACAGAAGGATCTAGATTGTTATGATGAGACAACAGCTGGATGAGACACCTCATCGGATAAGGTCGTCAAGGCATCAAATCTGTTGGCGTAGAGGAGCGTCTCCAACAACGGTCTTGACCGTTCCGTACAAGCTTGGCTCCTCCTCTGTTTTGTCTTATTGCAGAGATGTGCAGATGGGCCTGAATCTTCAACTGGGCTTGGTTTCTTCGAACCAAGGATTCAAATACTATGTCCTTTTTGTTGATGATCACTCCCGCTTCTCTTGGTTGTACCCTCTTCATGCAAAATCTGATTTTTTTTCGGTCTTCAAAGCGTTCCAAAAGCTCGTCGAAAATCAGTTTAGCTCCAAGATCAAAGTCTTTCAGAGTGATGTCGGTGGTGAATTCATGGGTACTCATCTCAAGAATCACTTCGTGGAACATTGCATCAAGCATCTCGTCTCCTGTCCCTACACGCCTCAGTAAAATGGGACAGCAGAGAAAAAACATCGACACATTGTCGAGCTTGGTTTGTCTATGTTGTTTCATAGTCATGTCCCTCTCAAGTTCTGGGTCGAAGCTTTCTATACATCTGCTTTTATTGGAAACCTTCTCCCTTCTTCCGTTCTTGTTGGTAAAAGTCCTTACGAGGTTCTTTACAACAGAAAACCAGACTATGGAATGCTTCGTGTGTTTGGTTCGGAGTGTTATCCTTGTCTTCGGCCTCAGATATCTCATAAGTTCGATCCGAAGAGCATTAAGTGTGTGTTTCTGGGATACAATTCACAGTATAAAAGATACCGGTGTCTGCATCCTCCCACAGGGAAATTTTACATCAACAGACATGTCATCTTCGACGAACAGAGCTTTCCCTTCACAACGGATTTTGCTCACTTGGTCCCTGTGTATGACACCACTCTCTTGAAGGCTTGGCAGTCTACGAAACAAACATCAGAAGATAGCAACAATCAGCAGATCACCCGTATCTTCCCAGCTGCAGCTGCACCTATTCCTCCTCCAGTTCATGAAGCTGCAACCCTTGATGTTGAGCAACAACATGAACCGGCTCCCCTCGAACCCCAGCTACCAGTGATACCCGAGACTCCTGCTCTAGGACACAGCATGACTACTCGTTCCAAAGCAGGTATACACAAGCCTAATACGCGGTATGCTCTGCTTGCTTCAAAGTTCTCGATCCCCCTTCCAAAGAACATCAAAGAAGCCATGGCACATCCGGGTTGGAACAACGCTGTCATGGAGGAAATAAATAGAGTTCATTTGCTGCATACATGGAGTCTTGTTCCTGCAGATGATTCTATGAATATACTGAACAGTGGATGGGTTCACAAGGTGAAGTATAACCCGGATGGTACAGTAGATAAGCTTAAGTCAAGACTAGTAGTTCGCGGAAACAATCAAGAAGAAGGCCTTGATTATCTTGAGACGTTCAGCCTTGTTGTTCGAACAGCCACCATCCGACTGGTTATGAGTATTGCAGTGGCTAAGAAATGGTTCTTGAAGCAGCTTGATGTTTCCAACGCGTTTTTACATGGAGAACTCAACGAACCTGTTTACATGGCGCAACCTGCAGGCTTTGTAGATCAAGCACGTCCAGACTATGTTTGCAAGCTCACTAAAGCTCTCTATGGCCTCAAACAGGCTCCGCGAGCCTGGTTTGATACCTTCAGCAACTTTCTGTTGGAGTTCAGTTTCCTTTGCAACAAGTCAGACCCTTCTATGTTCACCTACAACTACAGAGGAGAACATATAGTGCTTCTCCTTTATGTCGACGACATACTTCTTGCTGCAAGTGATGACAAGTTAATGCAAGAGCTGTTGGATGCCTTGAACACGCGATTCTCAATGAAAGATCTTGGCCAACCAAAATATTTCTTGGGTGTTGAGATTGAACAACACGAAGGAGGGTTGTTCCTGCATCAAACAGCGTATGCAAAAGATGTTCTTCATCAAGCTTCTATGGCGGAATGTAACCCAATGCCCACACCTCTTCCCACACTTCTCAATAATTTGGAGTCTGAACGATTCTCTGAACCTACGTACTTCAGGAGTTTGGCAGGGAAGCTGCAGTATCTCACAATCTCAAGACCGGAGATACAGTTTGCTGTAAATTTCGTTTGTCAGCGTATGCACTCACCAACAGTTGGAGATTTCGATCTGCTTAAACGTATTCTGCGCTATGTTAAAGGAACGGTAGATATGGGATTGAACATTCGAAGTAACACCGATCTCAGGCTCACTGCTTTCTGTGACAGCGATTGGTCAGGATGCAAAGAGGCGAAGCGTTCAACAACTGGTCTCTGCACTCTTCTCGGTCCAAAACTGATTTCTTAGTCTGCAAAACGTCAAGAAACAGTGTCAAGCTCATCAACAGAAGCAGAATACCGTGCGTTAGCCACTACTGCAAGGGAGCTTACATGGCTATCCTTCTTACTTCGAGATCTTGGCATCGAACAGTTTGGTCCTACTCTGTTATAGTGCGACAATCTTTCTGCAGTCTACCTAAGCGCCAATCCTGCTCTCCATAAGCGGTCTAAACACTTCCTGAATGATTGGCATTATATTCGAGAACAGGTTGCGCTGGGGCTTATTGAGACGAAGCACATCTCTGCAACACAACAACTAGCCGACGTCTTCACTAAATCTCTTCCTAGAAAGACGTTTGTGGAGCTCAGAACCAAACTTGGTGTTGGTCACTTATCCACACCAAGTTTGCGGGGGAATATAAGCAACAACGTTGTGGGCTCGAAGAAACCAAGCCCAGTTGAAGATTCAGGCCCAACTGCACATCTCTGCAATAAGACAAAACAGAGGAGGAGCCAAGCTTGTACGGAACGGTCAAGACCGTTGTTGGAGACGCTCCTCTACGCCAACAGATTTGATGCCTTGATGACCTTATCCGATGAGGTGTCTCATCCAGCTGTTGTCTCATCATAACAATCTAGATCCTTCTGTAAGCTCTATAAAAGAACAGTCTCTTCTTCATTGTAAATCATCCAACAATAATATCAGTAAAAGTTCATCTTTCTCCAAAAGCTTTCAGATGGTACGGAAAGAATAGTCGTGACATCACGTGGGAGATAGAAAGAAAGAAAAGAGAGAATGTTCGTGGAAAACGGCTGAGTAGACATCCATCACTTCTTCTCAGACATGAATGACCACTTCAGTTGTACATCTTCTGTTTGTACAACCCACCCACTCATTTCCTCCTAACTCGATCTTTTAACATTTAGCCACCTGCTCCACGATCTCTTGTCTTCTTATAGTATTATTTTGAACATCATCATTAACTAGTGATTAGTGACTACAAGTACTCGTATTAATTATCACAACTCATAGTCAACGTAACAAGCAAGTTTACAGGGCAGATCTCGTGAGCTGTGATCAAAGCTTTTCGAGTCCCAAGGTTACTTTACACATACTGGATTTCTTGGAATTACCAAATAGCCGTTTTCTAATGTACCGTAGATTTGCAGATGATTTACTAATTTTGCAAATATTAGAAGTTTACATTGTTGGTAAGAGTAAAAAAGTTAACATTGTTTCGCTAATGTTCTTACGGAATGTTTTTTTTTCTAGTGATATCTAGCTTGATTGGATTACTACTTTGTGTTAAAAGGAACAAAAAAAAATTCTATTACATTTCCGTAAATATGTATTGTAATGATACGGCTTAGGCTAGTTATTAAATTTGACCAGTTGTAAATTTGTGATACCAAATCTGTATAGATGAAGCACAACACTTCTTTGTCCTCTCACCGTACATTTGCTCTTTCTATCTCGAATCAATTGCTTTAGTACATGATTATTGCAGGTCTCTTATGGACGATCTCTTAGGAGGGTTTCTTAGTGAAAATAAGAAACATTCTCTTACCTTTTAGCTAGAAAAAACTAAGAGACATCTCTTAGATAAGAGATTAAAAGACTTCTAGTTAAAAGCTAAAAGACTTTCTTATTTTCGCTAAGAAATTTTCCGTAAGAGATCTGCGATAATCATAGCCTTAGTTTTCATTATTACTCATCTCTATCTCGCTATTTGCCAACTGGTCATGTCATGTGCCAACCAATCACAGCTTTAGTTTTCATTGTATTTTTCTGTATACTAGTTCTCACATGAAGGCCACTGCAAATTAATCACATTCTAAAAAAAAAGAATTTATTCTACATTGTCTCGGATTTTTTAAAATAACTATTCAAGAAATAAAAATTCTCAATTCTGACGTAGATCTTTCCGCTTTGCAATCGACATATATTAAATTTAATTACTTGTTAAGATCTTTTTTTTTGTCAAAAGTTTGTCGAGATCGTATTATTACTCTGTATTTGCGGATTAAAAAAAAGAATATATTAAACCAAAAATATGGTAAATAATAATTACAGAAATAATCTAGAGAGAAAATTTTGTTTCTTGGGATGCTTCTTCTTTTTCTTATTAACTACGATCTCACTGTATCGATGTTGCAAAGGAGACAAACAAGACGAGACCGAAGAGTAATAAGAAGAGATTGCCGTAGAAGAATAATCTGATTCTGATTCTGATTCTGAAGAAGCCGAGGAGCAAGACGATACCGTTTTAGCCACGTTTTTTGAAGAAGACGAGGTCATGCTTGAGCTATAGTCATAGAAATCGAGAGACAACTTGGAGAGGCTCTCAGTGAGACAGAGGGAACATATTCCAGGAGATTGTCTGTGCTTCGGATGCTTCTTGCATGAGTAGTTGTTGTCTGAAGAAGACTCTGATCTCTTCAATGTAAGATTCTTGTTTTTCGAATCTGTTGATGTTCGTAATGATCTTCTGTTTCTGCTACTGATGAGGAAAACGTTAGCCATTGTTACTGGTGGTGACCTAATGTGTGTTTTTGTTTTCTTCTTCTCGCCGTTGTCTCCTATGTTGTTGTTTGTGTTCATTTATAGGCGCTTGCAAGCTGGTTATGATCTCTATATGATGATGTTTCCGAGATATTTCTTTTTCTATTTATTGTTAATAGTTTTCCAAAAAGCAAAAAGTAGTGGTCACCGGTTTATATTTTACCATATTTTCCTCTACTAGTATATGATAGCTTTTGAAGTAATTAAGAAAAAAAGACAGTTAAAATTGTAAAAATAAAGAAGACATTGCTCGCTCTTCCATTCTATCGACCAAGTACATTAATGTATCAATGTCTTAATGAAATGTATGTTATCAGATCAATCATACGTAGAAACAACTCTCTCTCTTTTTTAAACACCAAAACACACCTTGCGAAGTCTAGAATGAATTTTGGTATAAAACAAAATTTTAGTTCGAACTTATATTTAAAATCTAAACAATAGCCAAGGCAAACTAACAGTAACGGTCCTCAAATCGAGATATTTGATCTCTAGTCCAGAGACATAACTTTCGAAATCCGCCATATGGTCAATGGTCACCATCTCTTGGTTCAAAACACAAAGCCAACGATATTATTCTGTTGTTGTGTTGGTTCGTAAAGAGATCTAGAGTGGTTACAATGTTTATATTTTTATGGACGGTTTAGAATGATGTAGGAGAGATCCAGTGGAATCCACCTAATTAGGTGAGACGGTGGATCTGATGCTTTAGGGAGCATCATACTTAGAAGATGCTCTCATCATACCCAAAAGAATAACATGACAATCTTGTTATTCTATTGTTTCCAGATTCAGTTTGTTTTAGAAACAAAAAAAAAAAATCAAGACAAACTATTCTACATTCATTTTGGTAACAAACACACATACAACAAATTTTCAACTAAGACAAATCCAAGGCATAAAACAGAGCGGCCCAAGTCACAATCAAAGCCCATAATGGAGAAGACACGGCCCAACCACCGCAAGGAATAGACTGTGTGGTCGTGGGAACGTAACCACCACCTCCGGTGAAAGGGGTTGGTGTGGTGGTGCTACCACCTCCAGTGAAAGGGGTTGGTGACGGTGTGGTTGTTCCACCGCCTACATTAGTTGAAGAGGCTGCAGCGACGGTGACGGATAGCTTCATACCGCTGGAACAATGGCCGGGGATTCCACATATGAAGTAGCGTGGACCAGTGGTCTTGAGATCTATGGTCGTTGTTCCGCTGCTGTCCGATGTAATGGAGTTCCCTAAAGTGCAGCTCTTGTAGTCATTCTCGCTCACTTCGTCCACCGTGTGACCCGTACTATAGCTAAACACTGAATTAAACAATTGTAATGTTGTCCATTAAAACTGTGAATCCATATTATATAAAACGGTGTATACTTGTTTTCAAGTAGTTTTTGATTATTTTTAGGTTTTCATGTTCATCCTACATAAAGAAAACCAGTGTGTCATCATATTCATTTTATCACCTCAATAAAATGAGCTTATTACCGAGTAAGGATTTCTCTTAAGTTTTATTTTCTTTTTTTTTTTACTTAAGTTTTTTTTTGTAACATTTTTACTTAAGTTTTTGTCTTCTAAATGAAAATTTTATCTAATAAAAATATACATATGTAAAGAAAAATAGTTAAGATGCGAGTCAAAATAAGTCTGGAGGGAGATAAGAAATTAATATACATACGTAAAGAAAAAATAGTTTTTTTTTTTTGACAAAGGGCAAGAAGAAAAAATAGTTAAGTAACTATGAGTCATAATAAGTCTCGAGGGAGTTAAGAAATGAGTCACCGATGGTATCGCCGACGGAAAAAGTCTTTCCGGTGGCAAGCGGAGTGTAGTCAGTGCCAAGGGACCAGTTCACGGTAAGAGTGGCGGATGTGGCCACTGAGATCATATAGAATAAGATGAGGACAAGGCAAAGAAATGTGCTCATATTGTTTTCTAGTATTTGTTAAATATAAGGGAATACTATTTTGTGACAACTTCATGTAACGTGCATATATATAGAGAGAGTGGATATGTTTAGTTGAAGTTAACTAATCGAATAAGTGTATTACTAGTAACGTTTTGGACTTTTGGACTTTGTTTCGTCCTCTCTGTGACTTATTGTATTATTAATCATACCCAAGTCACTTATTTGTCACTAAGGTAAGGAGTCTTTTAAATTAATTAGTGATGGAAGAAATAATTAAATTTCTGGAATGATTAAATCATCTTGAAACTGATACATTGTCTCATAAAGTAAGAAAACAAATCCATCAATTAATCTTATAACTAGTCCTATGAAATCATTCGTACTTTGTACTCAACTTTATGTGGAATAACAAGAAAATCTCACATTATTTGGTAGGTCATATGAAGCAAATGCTGGTGATATATGGGTTGACGGGTTCTTAGAAATATTTTCTTTGGGAGTTCGAGTCTTTTTACTACGATTTCAATTGATCTTTGGCCATCCACAGATTTTTTTTTAATAGCAAGAAAACCTGAATTTTTAAGGATTTCAGTGAATTAATTTGGGGTTTAATCCCTCCCAATTAAAATAAATAAAATTTAATAGATCATATATATGAAAAAACCATCAGTTACATCTTATTATATAAAGCTTGGTTTTCAAAGTTACTAATTAACATGATCGCGACACATGTCAATTATATATTTAAGATTATGACATGTGTTAAATAACAATTTTTCTTTAAAAAGTTTAAACCAAAAATTTTAAAAGTTATTTTTACTTTTTTTAACAAAATGTAATGAAAAAATGTAAAGAAACAAATATTTCCATATAAATAATTATTTAATAATAATATTTCTTTTAAACGTGGGTTAAAGATAATTATAAGATACAAAACATAATTTTAAGATAAATTTCGTTACAAATTAAAATATTTACAAAAAAGTTTTTCTTATAAATATTTAATAGTATTTTTCCTGATAAAAAACATTAAACCAAAGAGAACTTGAAAACTTCTTATAAGTTAAATAAAAAGTATTGTGTTAGTAATTTACAAAATCTATAAGTTTATTTTAATTGTAGTATTATTTTCATAAAAACCTTATTTTCAAGGTCAAATAAAATATATATGGGTGTAAGATAATTACAAAATCAGTAGACATTGGTTTAAGATGAATTTTTTTATTAACAAAAATAATTATAAGATGAGATTTTTTTTATATAAAGTTTGACACCCAAAGTTGCTAATTAACATGATCGTAGTTATATATTTAAGATTATCACATGTGGTAAATAACAATTTTGTTTTAAGAAAACTTAAACAAAGAGAATTTTAAAAGTTAGTTTTCCTTTTCTGTAAAATATTTAAAAACAAAAAAACTCAAAATAAAATAATTTCAATATAACTAATCCAAAATTTATTAAAAGTCAATTTTAGTTTAAAAAATATAAAGAAACAAATATTTCCATATAAATAATGATTTAATAGTAATATTTCCTTTTAAACGTGGGTTAAAGATAATTACAACATACAAAACATTATTTTAAGATATATTTCGTTATAAACTAAAATGTTTACAAAAAATTTTTCTTATAATATTTAATAGTATTTTTCCTGTTAAAAACATTAAATCAAAAAGAACTGTGAAAACTTCTTATAAGTTAAATAAAAAAAGTACTGGGTTAATAATTTACAACATCTATAAGTTTATTTTAATTGTAGTATTATTTTCTTAAAGAACCTTATTTTCAAGGTCAAATAAAATATATATATATATATATATATATATATATATATATAAACTTAAACAAAGAGAATTTTAAAAGTTAGTTTTCCTTTTCTGTAAAATATTAAAAAAAAAAAAAAACTCAAAATAAAATAATTTCAATATAACTAATCCAAAATTTATTAAAAGTCAATTTTAGTTTAAAAATGTAAAGAAACAAATATTTCCATATAAATAATGATTTCATAGTAATATTTCCTTTTAAACGTGGGTTAAAGATAATTACAACATACAAAACATTATTTTAAGATATATTTCGTTATAAACTAAAATGTTTACAAAAAAATTTTCTTATAATATTTAATAGTATTTTTCCTGTTAAAAACATTAAATCAAAAAGAACTGTGAAAACTTCTTATAAGTTAAATAAAAAAAGTACTGGGTTAATAATTTACAACATCTATAAGTTTATTTTAATTGTAGTATTATTTTCTTAAAGAACCTTATTTTCAAGGTCAAATAAAAAATATATATATATATATATATATAAGATAATTCCAAAATCAGTAGACATTGGTGTAAGATGAATTTTTTTATTAACAAAATAATTATAAGATGAGCTTTTCTTATATAAAGTTGGTACCCAAAGTTGCTAATTAACATGATCGTAATTATATATTTAAGATTATCACATGTGGTAAGTAACAATTTTGTTTTAAGAAAACTTAAACAAGGAGAATTTTAAAAGTTAGTTTTCGTTTTCTGTAAAATCTTAAACAAACCAACAAAAACTGAAAAGAAAAATTTAAATATAAATAATTATTAATAATGGTATTCTTTTTCTTTTAAACGTGGGTTTAAGATAATTACAAAATACACAAAATTATTATAAGATAAATTTCACTAGAGATTAAAATATTTACAAAAATATTTTTACTTATAAATATTCAATAGTATTCTTCCTGTTAAAAAATATTAAACCAAAGAGACTGAAAAAACTTCTTTTAGTTTATTTTAATTGTAGTATTCCTTTTACAGAATCTTATTTGCAAGGTTAAATAAAACGTATGGTTTAAAATAATTACAAATGTAAGTTTGTTTTAATTGTAATATTCCTTTTGTAAAGAACCTTATTTTCAAGATCAAATAAAATATATGATTTTAAAATAATTAAAAATCAGTAGAAATTGGTTTAAGATAAAGAATTTCCTTATAAAAAAAGTAATTATAAGATTAGATTTTTCTTATAAATATCTAAGTGATTTTCCTCATAAATATACAATTAATAGATAATTATTTTTATTTTTACAAAATTATAAACTTAAAAGATTTTATAATTTTAATCTTATATATATAAAGCTTGGTTTTCAAAGTTTCTAATTAATATGATCATGGCACATGGAAAGAAATATTTTAATATAATGACATGTCTTAAAAAATTCATAAATATGTAATAATTTAATAAAAACTTTTGATAGTACTTTTTATTTTTTGAATCCTAAATATTGTAAAATATATTTGAAAGTAATTTTTATTTTTTATTTTAATCCTGAACAAAAAGAATTATAAAAAGAAAACAGTAGTTTAATGTTTCTCATAGTTAGTAATAACATAATCAACTAACATTAACAAAAAGAATTGTTTTATACAATCAATATATATTGATCTATAAGTTTTATACAAATATGTAGTTACAAATAAATAAATCTATTATCAATGTACAAATAAAAAATATATCAATACATATTGATATATTATTAAAGTTTAAAACTAATTCATTTTTCAGGTTGTCAAAAAAAGTAATTTTTCAGTTTCAAAATAGAAGTAATGGTAGATCGTGAAAATGATTCTACACTTTTGTTATATTTGGTGAATATAATCTAGAGATAATTGGAGTAACTACTAAAAAAGAAAGCTTTATATGATAAACAGATAATCATATGCTAACAGTTCAAAATAAACTCACGGAAAAGAATTGGAAGAGATTAAAATAAATTGCATCTAATTACGTGCAAAACTTATTTATTTGAAATAAAAGTTAAAAGAAAAATCCAATCTTCTTATCAAAGTTTTAAAGATTTATAAACACATAAAAGTAAATGTACTATATATTATGTTTGGTAATTTTTTATAACATGTTTGGTCGATTTATTATATAATGTAACTTAATACTTGAATTTTTTTTGTTTAGTCAATTGTTATGGATAATAATTGTGGAAAAAACAAACAAAAAACGAGAAGAACAAAAGTAAAAAGAAAAAAAGTAATTTTGTTCTAGAAGAAAAAACAAGCAAAATTTTTTAGATAAATTTGTAATATATGAATGTTGTATTTTCTTTATTTTCTATTCTTTTAATATCAATATATGTCTCTCTTTTCATTTCCTTAATATAGTTTCAAAAAAGTTTGTCACTACTATTCTCCGTATTATAATTTTTTGGTACCATTTTACTATTATCTTATTCTTCATGAATAATCATAAGAAAATTAAGTTTTTTTTTTCATGTTTGGGTTTATATGTGTTTGGTCATACAAAAATCTAAAATTTTAATTGTTTGGTCATTAAATTTTTATTATTATTATTAACGTTGTAACTGATTTGGTATTAAAAATCAAATTTTACATTATTTTATCACATATTCTGTTTTCTAGGTAGTACTTTTCTTATAATTCATTTTAGTTAAGTTGTTATAGTGGAAGGTAGCATCAAGACACAATGAACTCGGAAAATTAATTAAGACTGAATTAGTTTAATAAAAAGTCTTTATTGTTATTATAAAGTGAGAAGCAAATTATTTGAAAAAATAACAAATTAATACAAATATTATATTAAGAGCATAAGAATGTGTATGCTGTTCTCATCAACTCGATTGGTTCGATTCAACTTTGTAAGTCATTGTATTTCACTCTAATTCATATTTTTGGGGTTGGATTTGATTTAAATTTTCGGTCTGGATTTTTATCTAGCCTAAATACAAAGTTTCTAATAACTTATGCACTATAGTTAAACTAAAATACCAATCAAAACTTACGTGGAAACACAAATTTTATTATTTAAATAAGTTTCACATAATATATACAAAATTCTACAAGTGCAATAGAAAGTTTTCCAATTTTATGTTTTTCATGAAATTAAAACATCGCAACGCACGGGTCCATACCTAGTATTATATATAACCTACTCATTATTTGCCAGACTTTGGCACTTGGTGGTGGCATATATTAACGTTTTTTGTCAGCAAAATTTTATCTAATTAACTAGATAATTCGTCAATTTGAAGTTTTATAAAACAAACCTATTAAAAGACATGCTTTAAGCTTACTCAGACTACAGTCTACGCTAACGAAAAGGTAAGAGATATGGTAATTAGTCTTGGGGAAATATAAGATCGAGACACGGTAACTAATGATGTGCATTTTTTCTTTTTCATCATGATTAACAGACCGTTATATTCATAAAAATACTGTAGAACCTTTTTAGGGTTGAATTTCACCATTGTAGGATCTAAACATGTAATCTGTCCAGCTAGGTACACTTCTTCCACCTCAGACTCCTTCGGGACGAACTTCCTCGAGTGGGATCGAGCCTATACGTTGGATATTGACTGCATGTGCATCAAATACGTTTTCAGGATAATTCGGAACTTGGTTAAAGGCGAGTCTGTGTTGGCCTGTTGGGTTTGAACATCATTAAGTAACACTAAGTGTAAGGACATACTATATTATATTTGGCAGGCCAGAAATAAAAGATGGTTTTATTTTGGGAAAATATTTTTTCTTACATTTATGTGTTGTCAAAGCCCAATACTAAATAACTCAATTCCTAAAAAGGTCCAGATAAGAGGGCCATTAAAACAGTTATAATACCGTTTAAAAAACAAATACTTGAAAGACTTAGCAGCTAGAAGCCAAGAGTTTTAATTTGTTTTAAATTTCTAGCAATTAAATAATTATATATCTGAATATATCTAGAAAAAATAGAAACTAATCCACATAATGAATATTTGTGGGTTACCCGTTTAATGTTTCATGCGCATTTGAAGTTTAAGAGATTAGTAGATGGTTGCATAAAAAAGAGATTTTTTGTGACATATCATGTATAAAGAGATTTTTATGTGTTGTCAAAGCCCAATACTAAATAACTCAATTCCTAAAAAGGTCCAGATAAGAAGGCCATTAAAACCGTTATAATACCGTTTATAAAAAAATACTTGAAAGACTTGGCAGCTAGAAGCCAAGAGTTTTAATTTGTTTTAAATTTCTAGCAATTAAATAATTATATATCTGAATATATCTAGAAAAAATAGAAACTAATCCACATAATGAATATTTGTGGGTTACCCGTTTAATGTTTCATGCGCATTTGAAGTTTAAGAGATTAGTAGATGGTTGCTCAAAAAAAGAGAATTTTTTTGGGACATATCATGTATAAAGAGACTAGTAGATGAAAATATCATGTATAAATACGTTAAACAACAAAAAAAAAAGATAAAGAGAAAGCTGCAAGATAGTGAATCTAAGCTGAAAACATAAAAAGCTGCTGAAGAGAACAGTCAGCTATCTTTTAAGTGTTTTCATTTAAATATAATGAAAATATTTTCACAGAAGAAGTATGAATCTTATCTATGGCTCTTTACTTTTTACTTTTCTAATGATACGTAGCTACTTTTTGGCTTTTTAACCCTAAAAGTGAATATAGGTTCCATGTTCTTCGATAGATGGGTCTTCTTCATGATAAGACAATGATCATAGTCTCTCTTCTTCCGTGAATCCCACGTACCACTGTTTTTGTGTCCCAATTTAACCATAAACCCCCCCAAAACATGATTTGGTATTATGGTCACTGTATACTGTACAAAAAAGTTTCTTCTCTTTTTGACGCTATCTCGCGAGTCGCGAACAAAAAAAATTTGGTCGGACGTTTTATTTTGTAAGACGCAAGTTTTAGTTTTATTTAGCGCGTTGTTCAACTTAGATAAGTTTCGCAAAACAATTATAATGTTATAAATCCATTGTGTGGATTGCCATTTAACCAAGTAGAAGTCCAAGAAGGTTTACATCCGATCCGACTATCCGGTCCATCTACACCCGTCTCCGATCCGTCTACATTCCGGTTCGAGATTAGAAGACTCAGTCAACCTCGTTATCATCACCTTGACCAAGTCTTCATGTATGACATCAATGTAGTCAATAGTAATTAATGTGTAGATTTACTTCCTTGTAAAGCATTTGTAAACCTTTGTATCAAACCACTATATAAAGTGGTGTTGGCTAATGAGAAATATATACAACACATTCTCACAAATCTTCTCTCAAATCATAACACGTTATCAGCACGAATGTTCTCTCCACCTGAGAAGTCTCTCCCCACCTGAGCTCTTTTTTCCGGCCATCTTTTCCGGCCAGAAAATCCTAAATTCAGGCGCAACTTTAAACCGCCATATCTCTCAAACCCTGTGGAGCCAGACGACGATTTACATATCAATCTGAAGCCCAAGACGAGAGGAATCCATTGCCGCAGACGGCTTGTCGATCTGATCTCAGACGCGTCGTAAATCGCATATACAATCCACGCCGGCCATCTCCCTAGTTATATCCGCCGGCCATCCCTCTCTCTCATGGTGGTCCATTCAGATTAATGTGGTAAAAGGTAAACAAATCAAAACCTGAAAATCTAAGACCATTATATCTGAATCAAATCTAGGATCTATATGAATCCATGATATATAAACAATCTATGGATCCAAAATATTAATCTTGTTTCTATGATCCATATGATCCATATGAAACTTGATTCTAAAATTATTTGAGTCCATAAACTTATAATTTTCTAAAGGTTCTAAGTATCTCTAAATTATTAAAACATCTAAAGATCTATATGAATCTTGTTTATAAAAACTTATGAATCATAAAATTATTAGAGAAAGCTTAAACCTTTGTTTCAAATCCCTTTGTTTGGCCATTTTATCAAATGTGATAAACGTAAGTGTTTAATCTGGCCAAAACAAAATTCCATCAAATTCTTGCTGTGCCATTTTCGGCCAGATCCCCTAAAAATCAGTCAACCAAAATCAAATCGAAATTAAATCCAATCAATGCATATCTTTTCCTATTAATATTAGTTTTGTAACTGTCAAAGTTTTAAAAATCTTTTATGATTTTTATAAATGCATATTCGATTTTATAAATGCTTGTTTGATTTTATTGAATGCATATCTTTGACTGAAAATTATTTCTAAAGTTTTATAAGCCATAGTATCATTTTATATTGATATGTCATAAGATAGAATAAAATCAATTGAGGCAAATGTCACAAAGACAAATGAGTTCAGAAGAAGCCTTTAAACAATGGCATGAAAGGCTCGGCCATCCTGGTCTAACCATGATGCGCAAGATAATCTTGAACTCAACTGGCCATCCCTTGAAAGAAAGTAATATTATCCATATGGGCATTACATGTATTCTATACTCACAAGGGAAATTAATAATAAGGCCATCACCTGAAGGTAGTTAAAGAAACATTGAACTTTCTCGAAAGAATACAAGGTGATATATGTGGACCAATACACCCACCTTGTGGAACATTTCGATATTTTATGGTCCTCATTGACGCATCGACCAGATGGTCGCATGTTTGTCTATTATCATCTCAGAACTTGGCATTGGCAAGATTATTGGCTCAGATCATAAGACTGCGAGCCCACTTTCCAGATTTTCCATTAAAGACTATACGTCTTGACAATGCAAGTGAATTCAGTTCCCAAGCTTTTAATGATTACTGTATGTCCATGGGGTAAGTGTGGAACACTCCGTGGCACATGTACATACACAGAACGGATTGGCCGAATCCTTCATTAAAAGAATCCAGTTGATTGCTCGACCATTACTCATGAGGTCGAAGCTACCAGTATCAGCTTGGGGACATGCGGTATTACATGCTTATTCAAATAAATTGCTTAGGTCCAATGCTCGGACAGAACATACATCCGACTAGTTCTTGATCCATGCAATTACCCTTAGACCATTATGATTGATTTTCATCCATATTGCTTGATCTCAATTAAATGATGACTGATCCTTATTCAAATCCTAAAGGGCTTTAATACCCTATATATAATCAATCCAAATTTGAATTATGATTAAAGGGATCACTAGATGCAATGATCAATTGATCATTGTCATACTAGAAATACTTAATGCAAATAGATTATATGATTTGGGGAAGCATTATTGAAAATTTGTTTGCATAGATTCTTTATGCTTGAAAGCAATGTTAAATATTCAGATGTTGAAAATCTAAATCTTGGTGATGTATCTAAATATCTCACTTTTGAGATAGATACAAGCATTTCTCTTAATCATACGCCATTCCTAAGGTACCAACCAATGGGTCTCGGACGAGCCTCATGGTACTGATGATGAGATCTCCATCCGAAAGTCTCATAGATTGTCCAGACAAGGCCGACATGGCCATTCCTAAGGTACCAACCAATGGATCTCGACCGAAGTCTCATGGTACTGAGGGTTCAAATGATGAGATCTCCATTAATTATCTTATGTCTGGGACAAGATGGAGGAACCTAAAGATCCAAGACTATAAGTCTGTGGATGAGTTTAGCTCGGCTCTTTTCATGATAGTCTCAAAGTTGAAACTGTGTGGAAAGACTATCACATATACTGACATGTTAGAGAAGAAATTCTCTACATTCCACAAGAAATGTTTTGCTTCAGCAATAATACCGAAAAGGATTCCTCCACATATGAAAATTTAATCTCTTGTTTGTTGCTTGCTAAGCAAAACAATGAGTTAATCATGAAGAATAGTAAGATGAGGCCTCCTGGATTTATGCATTGCCTAAGGCACATGCTGCCACAGAGCCATATGAAAGAGTCAAACCATGGCCATGTGAAAGGCCATGGAGGATGGCAAGGATGTGCGTGGATATCACCCACAGTCACTCAGAGTCGAGACCAAGGCTAAGGTTATCAACCAAGCCATGGGTATAAGTCCGATATCAAAACCATGCCTCACCAAATCTGCTTGCCATCGTGTGGATGAACAACCATTGGTCCAACCAATGTAGAACTCCCAAACACCTTATTGAACTCTACCAGGAGAGCATAAAGGGATAGAACCCTATGGCCCATTGGGTCCATCACGATGGTGCTAATGATTTCACCATGAGTATGATGATCATCTTGGATATGAGACTTCATATTGTCTTAAAGAGGCCAATTAGATTTCGACATCATTCTACTTTGTCTTTGCTCTCTATAGTGGATTAAGCCACACTATATTAAGAGACAAAAGATACTTTATTCAAGGCCACGGCCAGGCCAACCTCATGATGTCTAAAGGCACGATCTAGAAATCTATGATGCATTATATTCCCATAAATCAAAGAGGAATTCGTTAGGTTTCAAAGACATTCGTATGAATGGTCTACATATTGAAACTATGGGCAAAGGAAAGAATGAATTCTTTCTTATTTATGAAAATTCCCAAGGCCAAAGGAAAGTTCTAGAGACTATACCTACTATATCTATAGGCCTTCATTGGGCCAAGATAAATATGATTGAGGATTAATATCTCAACTCACTTTTCAAAGAGTTCAAAGAAGCCTTTAACAAAATGGCACGACTTGCTCGGCCATCAAGGCTTAGTTATGATGCATAAAATACTCTTTACGCATTCCTTGAAAGAAAGGAAAAAGAAGCTCGACCATGGCATTGTCTAAAAGGCATTATATTCACCCTATAAGGTCCATTGAATTAAGAAGAGAAAATGGTTTCCAACAATGGACAAAAGGGAATAAGAGTACCTAAATTAAAATCACCTAAATGGTCGTGGACTACATTCTCTATTGATCCGTAGATCAATATGATATTAGGCATAAGCCAGGGAAATCATGTTTGATTGACCCACGAAATTTATCACTTAGATGGCATTACCATACATAGCCATCCAGATTATGATGCAAAGATTTAAAAGGGCACAAAAGCTATCCCATAAGATCTCACGTTTGTGCAATATATATCTATGCACAAGGGAATTTATTGTCCCAGCACCACAAATTAGAGTATGTTCATGAGGGGAAGTGAGGACAAATCCTATGATACATGACCATACTAAAATCCGTGAAATATGGTCCACAACCATAATTACATATTGGTTGAATTATAAAAGATTAACTTGCATCAGGCCATTTATATTATATCAGGCCATATAAGTGATCACAGATATTCCCACCTCAGACTAATACGGGTCATGAGTCCGACATATATCATCTTAAGATATTGAGAATGAATCCACCACAAATATATGTGCCATCTAAGATCATATGACCTTAGAATCTCATAAGGAGGATTGGGAATATATGTTGGGTATATATATATATATATGAATATACTTTCTCCATAAGTTTAAAGAAATCTTGAGCTAAAATGGGTGATTTAATTATAGGCCAAGGAACAAGGATTACATAAGGTTTATGAATCCGAATATCCAACATTTGAAAGGAGAAAAGTAATAAGCTGGTAAAGAATGGTATCTACCATCTGGTTTCAACCATTAATGTCTTGGAAAAGATCCTCAGACTAGAAAATAAATTATAGACGTCCATATGCTACAATGATAGCAAAATAAAATGCCAGACACATTGACCCGAGAAAAGAATGACTAAGTCATCCCAGCTTAGCACCACACGGTTTTGATGTCTTAAAGACTCAACCAAGTTGCTACAGAGTCTAATATAAGACCAAACAAAGTTCCAAATAAAGTTCCATAATTCAAAGGAACCTCGAAAAGAAAGAAAGGTGCATGAGATAAATTCCGAGTTTTATAAAGGAAACCATTCCAGACATCGAGATATAAGGCTGGCCAGCTGAACGGCTAGGTACCATACCATATAACTTGGGACGCCAAGTTATAAGGTTACAAAGATCCTAGATAATGAGAATCTCAAAATCGATTTTATACCAAGTCTGGAATTAAAAGGAACCATATATATAAGTGTGTCGACACATACATTCATAGAAAAGCGCAAGTATGTAGCACATGAATAATGAAACGAGGATCATGAACTCACGCAAGAGTACTCATAATTAATAATGAAAGAAACGTGGGGTTTCTAAAAGTGGTATATAATAGGCGTGTTGTATTGGCCATAAATATGTAAACGCCATAAGATGTCCAGTGAATAGATAAATCCTGAAAGAAGGATAAAATCGTGAGACAGACCAAGAGAGGTCTATATAATCCAAAGTGGTGGATACTACTACATATGTCACTACATATAATGTCTGGAAGAAATTCAAAAGATGTAGTATGTTTTATATGACTCACTGGATGATGATAATATTATTGGTTTACCAAAATGTATTGAGCTCAAAATCATAAGATGAGAAAAGAAGTTCTCATGAACAACATTTTTTTCTAAAGCTGTCCATGGACTGAATTAAATTGCTACATGTAAAGCAAATGAAGAGTTCTATAAGAACAATTCAAATCAGTCCATAGAGGAATTTTAAATTCCTTGTGTTTTTATACTAACCAGCCTAAGATAGGTTAAATGGTTATTCATTAAACCTTATAAAAGGTTATAGATCATCACCACAAATTAGCCAAATTTTTGGTAATACTTATGGTTGGACAAAATTCTCAGCATGAACCAACCAAGCTGTGGTATGAATGAATAAGCTATCATAATGATAAGCTATAAGATCAAAGTTCATCTTTGAACAAAAGGTGTAGGACCGCATTATGCGTCAATATGCGACCCAACGGGTCCGACCATATTGTAAGATTTGGTCCATGATAAAGCTATAGATCATAGATGCCATTAGACATGAGTTTGATGATCTATTAGATCAGTTCTATGTCAAGGCCATGTCCGGCCTAAATATGTCCAATCGTCCATGTATATATATGTGCACGAACTGCCGACATATTAAGACTGAAAATGTCTTAGATTGATCATAGATAAACTATGGACATATGTAAACAAGGATCATGATCTAACCGATATGACCTATGTATAAAAGTTGTCTATGGCAAAAGAATATTATACTCATAAAGCTAAGGCATGTCCATAAGTCCTAAAGAGCTAAAATATCTCATACTTGATACAATGATGATCCATATCATATAAAGGATCTAAAGTGCTAGCCGACCAATATGTATGGAAAGGCATATAAGAATGATTTGGTCGAAGACCATAATCAGATGACCAGAGTATAAAATAGTACATTTTATTTAAAGTACTAAAAGTGGTCGATATCAAAGTGGTACATTTTCTATGTATCATCAGGATTCTAAGAGACATGATATGTCCGAACATTACAAGATTGTTCAAGTAAGAATCCATGAACATCTATTCAGCAAGTGATGTTCAAATCAGGGGGAGTAATGTGTGTTGTACTCTTTTTCCTTAACTATGGTTTTGTCCCAATGGGTTTTCCTAGTAAGGTTTTAATGAGGCAACATTAGCACATTACAAGACCGATATGGTTATGACATTCAAAGGGGAGTGTTATATATCCATTGTGTGGATTGCCATTTAACCAAGTAGAAGTCCAAGGAGGTTTACATCCGATCCGACTATCCGGTCCATCTACACCCGTCTCCGATCCGTCTACATTCCGGTTCGAGATTAGAAGACTCAGTCAACCTCGTTATCATCACCTTGACCAAGTTTTCTTGTATGACATCAATGTAGTCAATAGTAATTAATGTGTAGATTTACTTCCTTGTAAAACATTTGTAAACCCTTGTATCAAACCACTATATAAAGTGGTGTTGGCTAATGAGAAATATATACAATACATTCTCACAAATCTTCTCTCAAATCATAACATATAAGGTTTACTGTTACAAAAAAAATAATTATAAGGTTTAGTGGGTTTGTATACAGAGTTGTCCATTAATATGGTTCACATCTCGAGGTGATTAGGTGAATAGTTTATGCATGTTTAGTCGGCTAAGTGATTTTCTATGAAGGTGTAAGTTTTAACTTATACTATATAACAAGACATTTTTTTTTGACAAAGTTGCCAAAACAAGACATTCTTAGCCTTACGTAAGGATTTTTGGTTATTATTAATTAGAATTTATTTGCATTCAAAGCCAAAGTATACACTGTCCACTACCACAGGAGAATGTTTTAGAAACGTGATTATAGGGTTAAAAGTTGTACTCGCACAATTTCGAAGGTCCAATAAAAGAAGAAAACCTTTTTGAAGAAAGAGATCCATACATTAATTATTACTATATATATATTAATCAAAATGTCACTTAAAAGAACATGGAGAAGAACATTAGCCACGCGTATAATATGGTCATTAGCGCCCAACATTACCAACCTATCGACTTAACACATTTAATGAAATTATCAACCTTTCTTACATATATCAATTGCAAATAATATAGGCCAACGACAACAGATTCATTACAGGAAACAAATGAAACTTACATAAAATAAAAGAGAAGCTATAGACTCTACATATATAAGATGAATCTGTATTTCAGTTATTCGAAATAAATATAAGAAAAACGGAACATTAAATACTAAGTAAATTAACTCAAATTATTACTCTTTTTTTTTTACTCTTCTTGAATTCTCCTTATGATTTGATTCAAAGCTGCTGCAATGTCGTCTACGGTATTCAGTTGGCTCCCTTCTTCGACCTGAATAAACCATTTTTCTTAATAAAATAAAGTTTATATATAACCAATCTTGGAAAAGGTTAAAGCTGACAAAATAAATGTACATTGTATAATAAAAATCTACATTTTGTTAAGAAACGAGCTTTTTCTTTTAAACACTTTTTTGAAACACCGTTAAGAAACGAGCTTAATATGAATATCTCCTGAAACAAGTGGTAGCTTGACTTGGTTATCCGTACACACTGAATCTTTAATCTGATGACCACTACATATCCACACTGCATACACATGCATATATATCGATTTATAGAATCATATGATTCATATTCGTGTTTCGTTTTTAGGTTGGTCCCCTGATTCTTACATTATACATGCACCATTATGTAACTCAGATTATACTAAATGATGATTTCGAGTTTGACCCACAACTACTGAAGCCAACCCTAAGTAACCAAAGAAAGTAAGAAATATTTTTTTTTTTTTGCTATATACAAAGAAAATTATCTTTGTTTGGCTTTGCAACCTTTTAAAAGCCAATACATAAACATAACTAGTACGAATCCAGTTTCCCCCCACCAGTATAAGATTTTCAAGAAGTTAATCAACAAACTGAAACTATATTCACCACTCACCAATTAATCACTCTCTAATATCTCGTGATTGATTAACTAAAAAGCAAACAAATTAGAGGTAAAATAAAAGATGGAAATTTATACGTACCTTGACGCTGATGGAGTAGAGAATCAAGTTGTCGAGAGTGTTGACATTGAGATGAAGAAGAGTTAGCCTTAGGCTCTGTATCGAATCTACGAGCTTAAGAAGCTGCCTCGGCTTCTTCTTCGTCATTATCTTGATGTTCGCGTGGCCTTCCGCCACCGTCACGTCTACCTCGCCCGGTGAAGATAAGTTTTCCGTTGCTGATATTGAAGATTTTGTTGAGTACTGAGGGTAAGAGAAGAATTCTGAGAAGGGACTCATCAATGAGCTAGTGCTTGTGTCAGCTTCATGGGTCGTCGTCGTGGTTCTTCTGGGCTCCATAGATTGTAAGATGTGCTCTAACTCCTTTACGTAGTTAATGGCTCCTCCTACTATCGACGCTTGATCTCCCTTTACCACAAAAAACTCATTCAAATCAGATACGAATATTGTGGGTGGTTCATCCAGGATTTTAACAAACCTTTGAACGTTAGATAAATTACATCCCCGCGTATCACGGTAATTGCATAACTGATTACTGGGGTTGTTTTGTTGTTGTATAAACTTTATTAAAAAATCCCAATATTCTTAAACATATATACTTTTTTTATTTAACCCATATATAGTCATTCTAGAAAAATGTTGTCACATATTTTTTTGGCGTTAAATAGTAGTAATAAAAAAATCAAAATTTATAAAGCTTTTAACAAACCAAAAAAATATCAAAATTTGTATATAAACGCAATTCAGATAAACTTACAAGGTAGGCGTTCTTGTTAAAAATTGTATAATAAACATCCAAATATTCTCAATCATTTCCATACCTATCTTTGCTAAATGATATAATGTATATTTCATATTTTTAAAAAGAGATAGTTCTTTGGTTTAAAGAAACCTCAAAATACGCAAAAATTTAGTAGTATACCAAGGAAGTAAAACAAGGACACACATCTGAATTCTGAAAGACCTATGAATAATAGTGACCAAATGATAGAAATAGTATATACATATATATATGTGTGTGCAAGTTTATAATCAAAGACTAAAATTACCCTTTGAGCATAAGACGACGGCATTAGAGAGCGGAGTACGGCGAGGTACTCATTCATCTGTTTCCGGCGATTTCTCTCGACGGCTATGTGAGTCATTCTCTGGCTCTCGATCTCTTCCTTGTTCTTGTTGCTCCTCGTTCTCCTCCTCTTCCTCCTCGGTTGTATAGGAAGATGATTTTCCATATCAGTAGCAGGAAGATCAAGCTTTTCATCCAACAAAGGGATTAAAGGGTACTTATGATGATAGTCTTGCCATTGACGTTCTTCCTCCTTATCTTTTCCCACAAAGCTTTGTTCTTGGTCTAACTCATCAATGTTGTTCTTCGTATCTTGAGCTACTGCCTCTTCTTGATAGGACAAGTCGTGGAACATGAAATCTTTGCAATTAGAAAGGTGTCCGAATGAATCTTGCGGGTATACGACAGCGCCTAAAGGCATTTTTTAGCTTGAGATTGTTAAAAAGATAAACTCAAGAATATGGAAAGAACGGATTGAGAAATCAAGAGAGGGAAAAAGAAGGAAAGGAAACAAAATTAAGGCAGAAAGTGTTTGTCGCTCTCCTTTTTGTCTTGAGGGGGAAATAAAGGCAAATGGGTTTAAGACCCACTAAAGGAAACTAAGCTTGTTATTAGTTATATTTTTTTTTTTTCCGCCATGTGAAAATTATTATTAAAAGAGGGCCAAGCCCAGTTACAAGTACCCAACTAGAAATTCAAAAACAAACCGAAAAAGCCCAAAACAGACGGGCCAAACAAAGATAACCATTCTGGGCCTAAAGCCCACCAACCACAACTCTGGAAACCCTAGCCGACTTTCACACCTCAGGAAACGTCGCCGGAATCTGACCAGAGAGCAACAACTCAAACCTTCAATGACTCGGGACCTTCCATCGACGAGCATCCATCGATCAAATCGAGATCTCAATCGATTCCCAAGCGAACAGAACAACTCACCACCACACGGATCTACGAAAACCCTGAGATAATAAAAGCCTACGATCGCTCCATCATCTCCGACTTACATGCAAGCGGTAACAAATGATAGATTGAGAGACTCAGAGGCAAATGAAGCACAGACTCGTAGATCAAGAGAAACGGGACCAAACCGAGAGAGCCAAAAGGAAACAAATCGGCGAAACCGGTACTGATAAAGCTACCTCTTCCCGAGAACAAGAACCGAAGATAGCGATGCTGAAGAAGCCATCGCCTCTCGGAAAAACACAAGCCGGCGATAGCGGTGCTAGCGAAGCCACCGCCTCCCGGAAACAAAGGCCCGGTAAAGCCGATGCAAACAAAGCCATCGCTTCCCAGCAACAAAACCAAACGACCGCCGAAAAGACAGACGCATCGCCGGAAACTTAGACAACCGATCCGAAAGAAGAAGGAGACAGAAAACCACAAAACAGAGCTCAAAATAAAGAGGAAAAGCGGATCCTCCCTCACGTAGCAGCGGTGAGAATCACGGCCGACCACGGAGGGAGATCAGGGGCGAAAGAGATGATCTTTTTCTTCTCTCTTACGGGTTTTTCCTTTATTCCCTTTGAGGTTTTTAGCTTGTTATTAGTTATATAAAATTCTTTTTTTTTTATATTGATATAAAGAACTCACCGGCATGGATAGGAGAGTGAAAGAGGAAGTATGAAGATCAAAACAAACTGGTATTTGTTTATTGTGGGACTCTTGGGGTTGGTCGATGCAGAGTAGCTTTAGGATGCTATATGCTAACTATTTTTTTTTTAGAAGCTCTCAACAGCTGACCCAAAAAAGCTTCAAAAATCCAATACGAAATAGATTTTTTTAAAAATAAAGAAGAGGTAAAGTGAAATTGTAATAAATCAAATATGAAGAACTTTTGCATTAGAATATTTATATAATGATTACATTAAATCGTAAAACACATGTTATTAAGATGTTTTTTAATAAAGATTTTCAAATTAAAACATAAATAAACAAGTTTATGATACGACAAAAAGTTTGATAAAATTTGTATGAAAGATTGAATCCCAACCTATGAAAAACAAAAAATGAGACTAAATAATTCAACAATACGATAAAAGACAAAAGCTAGTGATAGGAACCATGGCTGCGATGGCCACACTTTCCCGGCCACGCTTTCCTCTTCCTCGTATTGTCTTTCATTCCATGTCTTTGATATTTGGAAGGAGGCTGTATCTCTCTCCCACCTATTGTCAAGCTGAGCGAGCTAGATGGCTCGGTCACAACTTCATCTATCTCTCCTAACAATGTGATTTGAGAAGAACTCTCGAAAACATAAGAGTTGGTGTTATAGTTAAGAGATCAACCACAAAAGTTTCACGGACCTCAATGTTAATAATGTTTGATGGAGAAGACACCATAATAGGTGTTGTAATGGTAGTAGACTGTGAATCTATTAATGCTGAAGAAGTTGTTATTAAGATCTTAATTCTTTTAACTATCCCTAAACGCCAATGTTTTAGTCCTATGATTTATCAATAAATAATCAAGGCGAAGCAGTGAGAAGTGAATTTTAATGATGTGTGAAGAAGAAAATACCCATATATAGTTTTTTTTTTTTGGCTCAACTTCAACATTCATTTCACAAAGCATTGGTACAAAGATTTAACCCCACTAGAGATTATACCATATAATACAATGATGCAGTCTAGTTCCACCCTGAATCACTGAGTTGGATCCAACGCAACCTAACGTGCATCATGTATTTTTAACCACAGTAGGATGAATTCACTCCACGACCCGAAGTGAACCATCCCTTTAACCTCCTAAAATTTGACCTCAGATACAAGACAAACTCAACACACAATTGACCTGAAACCTATTCGAGATTATCATTCCTTGTCCACGCTGTTAGCATCCATAGCATGAGCTTGAAGTCCTTGTACCAACAGACCAACACCAAGAGGCGCGTTCCCGTATTGTTCCGAGTCCACTGGGTTTCGTTATCTCAAACTCTCAGTCGAGAAACCGGACATAGAGACCGGAATGAAACTCGGGCTTCAACAGCTAAAACACGAGTCGGTAAACAATCTTCGCTTCGGGAGGTGTGGAGCTCGTACCACCGGATCGAGACAGAGCTTCAACTCTGGCGCTGGGATGTAGATCTCCGCCACGTACACCTACAGGACTCACGTCTCTGGTTGACTACGCCATCGCCGTAAAAACCTCGTACATGTTGACTTCAAGAACCGGAGAACAACCCACCTTCTGCTGACCATTGATTCACTCCTCTGGGAGTCTCACCTCCACGTAGGGAAGGAGTTCCGAGCTGGAGGAGGTGTCTGACCGCTGCAAAAAAAATATAATGATCATTCTAAAACTCTCCAACCTCTCTCTAATCTCTTTGAACTTATAAACAACAAACTTTATATCAATTTATTGTTTTTGTCTCATGTCTTCTCACTAATTTATCTTGTTTTTGCAGGTTTTTCATCACATGGTTCTCATCTTCCACTCATTTAACGGTAGATCTATTAATTTTAGATATGTATTTTTGTGTGTTCTATAAAGGTAGATTTATCTAATCTTTCACCCATTTTCTCTGTTTTAAGCCATTTGAACGTTTTTGGATATGCAGATTTTTCAGATCTAGATTTGGATATGCAGGTTTTTCAGATCTGGAAGACTTCTGGGAAGACTTACCTGTTAGTCGTTTAAAATATAATGCGCTAGAAGACTTCCAGGAAGTCTTCTGAACGACTTCCAGGAAGTCTTCTGGACGACTTCCAGAAAGTCTTCTGACGGAGTCTTCTTCCATGTCTCTCCCTTTCATAACAGATCTGAGCGTTTTGGTAAGTTTTTATGTTTGATTTTTCTTCATTTGGTAACTTTCTGTTGCATAAAGTTCTTACCTTTTTCCCAAACTAAAACTCTCCAAACCCACTCTAATCTCTTTGACTTGAAAATATCAAACTTTATATGAATTTTTCAGTTTTGTCTCATGTCTTTCTCACTAATCTATCCTTTTTTTTTTAGGTTTTTAATCAGATGGTTCTCATCTTCTACTTGGATATGTACGTTGTGTGTTCTATAAAAGTATATCTCTCTAATCTTCCACTCATTTTCTCTGTTTTTAAGCCATTTGAACATTTTTTGATATGCAGATTTTTCAGATCTAGGTTTGATATGCAGGTTTTTTAGATATGGAAGACTTCTGGGACGACTTACATGTTAGTCGTCTAAAATATAATGCGCTAGATGACTTCCACGAAGTCTTCCAGACTTCCTGGACTTCCTGAAAGTCTTCTGACGAAGTCTTCTTCCATATCAAGTGGAGTCCAAACTTGTCATTGTAGAGGAATGATCTATAATAGTTTTGTTTGTGGTCTGTTTTATGATTTGCATGTGTACTCCTTTAGTTGTGAATTTTTTGTAAAATCAGTAATAATGTTTCCAAAGATGCAATATATGTGTTAACAATGTGTTTACACATTTACAAATCAATGAAATAATATACTTGAATAGCCTTTTTCTCATCTTTGGATCACCCATATGCAATAATAAACTCCAATGGCCTTCTTCTCATCTTAATAAACAAGAATATTGGTAGCCTCGTATTGATACAATATTTTAAGAAGCATTTTAACCCTTCTTCCAACTCATAACAATAATCATCATTGGTGTCTATAACAATAAAACTTAAGAGATGGAAACAAACAATAGTAACTAGTCAAAGCATATCACATGTTTTACAAGTTTGGGTTGAAAAACTTAGTCAAATTTAGTAAAACTAAGGGAGAAAACATATTTTGAAAATATTAGTTTTACATATCTTGAAGTTACTTAACACTCTTAAAAATACAAATTATTCAAAAATTAGTGTAGAAGACTTAAAAACTAGCGTATAAGACTTCTACGGAAGTCTTCTCGGATCAGTTAGAAACTTTAATTAACATGAATATTGGTAACCTCATAAATATCACCAATTAAGTTATAAATTTCATTCAGTAGCTCTAATATTGACTAATATACATGAATTAACAAAAAAATATTAAAAAGTCTTTATAGGTTTAGAGAAAATGAAAGTTTATTAAACATTAACGCAGACGACTTCCACCGAGGTTCTGGACGACTTCTAGGAAGTCTTCCATTTAGGTTAGTTTTGCAATTGATTTTTAACCTAGACGACTTATATGTAAGTCGTCCACCTTTGTTTGATTAAAAAAAAACTCGAGACGACTTACATGTAAGTCATGTGGGGAAAACGGGTTAGTTTTGCATTTGACCGTCCGACAACTGACATGGAAGTCGTTCATGATTTTATTCCGAGATTCTAGTCAAACCTTGCTTATTTTGGACGACTTACGTGTAAGTCGTCCATAAATTATTTTTTGTTTAATATTTCAATTGCAAAACTATCCTGAGACGACTTCGATGTAAGTCGTCTAGAAAAAACAAAATATTAATTTTTAATTTTCTTCTGGACGACTTACATATAAGTCGTCCAGGAAAAGTCAAATTTATGACACATTTCGGTCAAATTCAAAACTAACCCGTTTTCCCTAGACGACTTCCGTGTAAGTCGTCTCGAATTTTTTTTTATCAAACAAAGTTAGACGACTTGTATTGACGAGAAAAAAAAATAAAAGTCAATTGCAAAACTAACATGTGCATTGACGAGACGACTTCCAGGTAAGTCGTCTACAGCCTGGAAGTCGTCTGGACGAACAGATCTGGAAAAAAAATCTCGATTTCATAGTTTCAACTAGTGAGATAGCTTGTTTAGCCCACATAAGTCTTCTCCAAGCACCCAGAATCTCAAACAAAAGTGATCCACCAAGAATCGTAAGCTTCAATGGCTCTATGAACCATAAAAAAATTTAGAATCAAAATCTTGGTTTTTTTTTGATGAATATGGAGAGAAAGCGAAAGAGATGTTGTTTTTAGTTCATAAGAATTGAGAAAGAAGCAGTGTAAATCAATTTTAGGTTTATTAAAAGCCTTAAATTGGTTGTTCATGGTGTTTGGTGTATTGAAGACAATGACAATATTGTAAATATTTGAAGATGATGAGGTTGAGAGAGTAAAAATGTCATTTTCGAAAAAAATAATAATGACATTTTCATGAATAATCTGAATTTGTGGGATAGATAGGACAGAAAAAAATTCAAAAAAAGAGAAATTAATTTTGTGTTTAACTCTGAATTGTGACTCAATTTTGCAAAAAACCCTTGTACTAGTTTGTTGGTCTTTTGGTTCTACCAGAAAACTTTACAGTACCCATCCAACTCCGCAAATTAAATCCACTAATCAGCGAATTACTAATTAGATACATAATTATATATAGCGTAGAACTTCGCACGTGTGATAGTATACCGGTCGACAAGACCATATAAAAACTTTTGCTTGCAGGCTTTAAGTCGTCTCATTACTAACACTCATGTTTGATATAACTTGAACAACATAATGTTTTCCATAAAATAAATTGCGTAGTTTATGGTTAAACTTACAAAATCGTAAGTTCTACTGTATATCAGATGATAAAATAATAGCCGAAATAAGATTTATTTGGCCGGTCGATACGCTTATTGTCAGGTTTAACAAACTTGTTTCCTGATAATATATATACATATTGGAGATGTCACTTGGCGTGTAAGAAAATGTTTAGCTCAAGTTATGTATTTAAAAATCTTCATTATCAAAAGCCAAAAACTATTTATTTAACATTAGATGGCATCTTTCATTCTTTTCATTATTATTATCTAATACTAGTTATAATTCAATTTTTAGGGCCGCGCGTTTTGTAATCAAACTGGTCGGACAAATCTAAACCAACTTGGCCCCAAAAGTAATCAGATGTGAACGTAAAACTTCAGGACAAAATTTCATGATGATTCAAAGAATCTTCTTGGATGCACTTGATATAAAATTTAAGCTGTAGTGATCTTGTCTTCTTTGAATCCGTGTACCTAATGCTATTCATATATTATATCATCAAAACAACTAATTATCTAAATATTTAATTGGTTAAATTATCATCTTACATATCTAAAAAAAAATTTAGATCAATCATTCCAATCTGCTTATAATAAATTACTTATATTTTTCTAATCAAACGAATAGTATTTATTTTGTGTTGATCATATAAGTTTTCTTTTTCTGTAGACTTTTAAAGTGAAGTTCATTTGAGGAAAAAGGTAAAATAAAATAAGAGAAGATATGAGCATACGTCCAGAAGAGTCCATGTGACTTCACAAGCTTCTCTCTCTTTGTCTCTCAGGTATTTTCCCAATAACAAAGCTTATAATTTTCCAATGGGCTTGTTTTCTCAGGTCATCCTCCGAATCATTCCCATTATCAATTATCAAAATCAATCTGATTAATTATATGCATATGTGCATTTTATGTATAGAATACTCAGCAGAATGAAACTAAATAGTCAAAGAATCGCAAACAAACAAAAAATTAGTGAGTAATTAAATAACATATAGTATAAGTGTCGTTTAAGTTTTTACAAATGAATTATGAAAAATATTAAATTTCCTGTTTTAATCCTATTTGAATATATTAGTTTGTTTGATTTTGTTAATTAATGAGTTAAAATCAAATGTAATAACTGAAAATATTTAATATTCATCTTAGAAATGTAAAACGATATTTATAATAAAATAAATCTTAAAAGTAAAAATGACATTTTATATGAAACTAGGAGAGTAATATAGATGTTTCGTAATTACTCTGCGAGCATGTTCTCTGTATAGTTGGGGCCTTGTTCAAAAACGCGGCCGCCTCACCAATTTTGCGGCCTCATAGACGCTACACGGAGGACGAACGTAGCGATTATCATTGATTTGGTTGGTTCAAACAGTAACACGTTTAATTTCAGCCAAGAACGTAGAATAAAGTAACGCGGACGTTTAATCGTCTGAAGCTGCGTAATCAAACTCTAAATTCTTCCATGTCTGTTCCTTTCTCTTCTCGTCCGGCGCTGTTTTCATTGCCGTCTCCGTTTCCAAGCAGTGGTCCATTGAGTCTCTGGCGTATTCCACAGTCCACAAACTCCCAAACGGGCAACTCCCAGATTGTGAAATTTTTTTTTTTTGGTTTCTGTTGTTGGAGAGTGTTCAAATGTAATCTAATGTACGAAGAGCTGAGTTCATGTGTTTGGGTAGAGAAAGCAAGAATCGATTGTGCAAATTATCAAAAGAAATTGAAAAGATGTTTCAGTTTTTTTTAAATGGTTGACGGCAGAAAGAAAAAGTTACAGAACTCAAAGTACAGTAAAACCTCTATAAATTAATATTCGATAAATTAATATACACGAAAAATCTCTATAAATTAATATAATTTCATAGTCCCAAATTGAGTTTTTGGTTCAGTTAGTATCTCGATAAATTAATATCTCTATAAATTAATAAAAAATTATAGTTTTGGTGTAGTCCCAACATTATTAATTTATAGAGGTTTCACTGGTTTGGGAAGATGATGGACAAAATGTCAGTTTTGTCCTTTATTTATGTATAATGAAAAAATCTGTGACAAGAGTAGCAATGTCGTTCTTCGAACCCACCACCTCTTGGAAGTAAAACCACTCACAAACAACTTTGCCATGTTACATATTTTAACATTAACTGAAATTATAACATATATAACGTAAATATAGTCATAATAGTTTTAAAACTAGGTTCTGATTAATCCCCGCATAACTATGGTTAAAATACATTAAATTATTTGAAATGTATGTGAGCTTTGAAGAAGTATGATTATATTTGGTGATCAAATTGATATGTGATTATAAATCTATGATTTTTAGTATTAATGATGTGTTTTTATAAACAATTATTATACAAAATTTTTGTATTATAAGTATAAAATGTGCTATTATACATATAAAAGTATAAAAAATTCCGTCCCGCGTACTCCCCGATTTTTTCCGTATTTTCAATAAATCGCTAGGTTCCTGTGTGCCGCACGCGTAGCGCCTAGCGAGTTTTCGAACATTGAGTTGGGGTGTTACGAAATTTCTCTGCAAACATTGCGACTGACTATTGACTGTTTCTATTAGTTTACAGTACATATGTATATACAGACTAGCCCATAAATTTTTTGTTCTATATTATAATTTTTACTGTATTGATACTATAGAGTGCTCAAATTTAGATGTAATATAATATATATATTAACCCAATATTCTCTTCCTTCATTATTTGATTAGATAATTGCTGTTGATGTTTCTCTATATATTTGAGTATTATTAATATATGGTAGGAGTCAAACTCACATTTAGATGTTACAGGATTTTATTGATCGTTCAATGTATTTCCGGGAGTAATATTTTCTTGTCTACGTAATAACTAGTATAGGTTTATTTATTGATGTCAAGAATTCTTACTCTATCTACTAAATTAGTAGCATTATTTAAACCAACCGTTTTTAATTCTATATTAGATCATCTTATGTTCTTTCCATTTCACAAAATCTCGTTTTATATTAGTTCTTATAATAACACAATCTTCTAAATTTTGATGCAAATTTTTTTATTGGGAAACATCTAAAGTACATATTCAAAACTAATAAAATGTAAAATATACAGAAGCTCAAGACTCAACTTTTCCCTACAACCTGACTTCTAACTACAGTTTAGTAATTAGCCGAGATGCAAACTTTTAATGTAAAGCAAAATCCAACGTGTAATTTATTCTCTATACATAAAAACAGGGAAACTGAGAATACAGTTAAAAAAAAAAAAACTGAGAATACAGTTATTTTACTCTGGCGCAACACGTTGCAGGTTGTCGTATATATTCAGACGCACACTCTTCTATAGTTCTCATCTCAAGTCTATTTATTTAAAAATGATTTAATGTGTAGAACATAAAGTTTGTATTTGTAATTTCTATTTTTTTAAATTACCAAGAGATTGGACCGAAACTCAAATTTCCTAGACTCGAACTACTTCCATTTTTCGGTAAAGAGAAATGTGATTGTTTATTATGTGTTTAGTAAATGAAATGATTAAGTGGACCGTGATGCTCTGGCCACAACTTGGTCGTATTGTGACAACTCTTTTCGCCTTAGTGAAGAATTCATGATTTGCTTACTACTGTTGCTGTCAGTAATCTTCCATATTTCTTCTCTATTATTGGTTCATGTTTCTACAAGAATTTCGCAAAGATTTGATCACTGGTTTTGAGCCACATACTATAAAAATACTTGTATATGTCAAACAAGCTTAACTTTATATATAGTGTCAAAGAACAGTGTTAAAAATGACAAATCTATAATCTACTGATATACTGGACCAAATCAATTCTTTTCCAGGATTTATATACATATACATGTGACTAAATATGAAAAATTAGCACATTTTCAAAGTTTCAGTTCAAAATTGTTGTGTTAGTCTCGCTCTAACTGCAGGCTGCAGCTCTTGATCTCCGTAACTCTAAACATCTAAAGAGGGAATGGCTAATAGGAAACTTGAAGTTTATATCAATAACAATAAAAGCTTGCCCAATACTTTACCCTGGATTGAATCCTGAAACTTTTAATTTACAGTTAATAACTAGTAATGATGAAAATTCGGCATTTTAATTTCATTTTTAGCGGTGATACTAAAGAATGGTTTGAAACTAAGCATCCTAACAGAATAAACTTAGGTGGTTATTGGACATTAGCTTTAAAATAGAAAATAAATAGTAGACATTAGCATGTGGTGCACCGTAAGTTCCGCTGCCTTAAATTCTTACATGAGATATACTGTGCACTTTGTCCGAGATCAATTCCTCATCAGATTTTCATATTATCAATTATTTAAGTTTGCTAATAACAGCAATTAAAGGAGTGACTAAAAGGAGCTGTAACTTTATGTTTTGGCAATAGAATTTATACTGTAGATGTCTTTGTTATAATTTTTTCTTGATTTGTAAAATATTATTTTTTCCTTTGAAAATAAAGTTTTCTACAGCCCATTTTTTAATTCATAAAGATTTTTTAGCTATAATATTTTCAAAAAAAAAAATCTTGATTAATTGAAATATATGACTATGAATTACATTTTAACTGTCTAAAATATCTACAATTACAACCAATCACCTTCTAACATACAGATCGTCAGTCTCACCTTGCGTTCGTTCCTCACAACCACGATGATCATATCTGTGTAGTTAGATAAATAAAAACATATATATTGTTATTAATTAAGGGTTTGATAGTATAATTAAAATATAAAATGACATAATTTATACCACAAAAGGTTCTGAAGATTCTTTAATCCAATCAGTATCGTTGGTGGTATTTTATCGCAATATTTTTGGAATGTGTAAAAAGCTGCTAGAACCAGTTCGCTTCATGATTATATTTGTGTTATTATTTTAAATTATATATCAAAATCATTGTTATTCAGTTATATGAATTTACTATGAATTTGATTTTACTATAGAATTTAGTTAACTTGCGTATATCTTTTGTTAGATTTTCTATATATTTGTTTTGATAATAGAATTTATTGAATTTTAAAATAACAGCTTCAACAAGAACTCAAGAAGACATATCTGTTAGTCACAAAACATAGCAAATAAAACCAGTTCAATAATTAGAATAACAATGACATTCGTGCCGGTCCTCTCGTATAAAAAGATCGCATGTACTAGTGATGGTTTTGTGTAAACGCAATAATCATATAATACCATTTTCATGTACATTTTATTATGGACATATTTTTTTTTTGAACACATTATGGACATAATTATTTAACGTTTAATCTCTTTTCTAATGCGATAGAAAATATAACTATTTTAGTATTTTTAAACTAATTATAAAAATAATTGTAATATAGTTCATTGAGTGCCCCCAGAAAACCGGGAATGTTGGTACCTAAAATTCTGGGAAATGTTGAAAGTATCCAGTTGGAGTGACATAGTGACTTCAAGATTCGCTTCCAACCATTCGCCACGTCACCCTCTACCATTTCCCCTCTCCTCATTATTTGACCTAATTTGATCAACAATGATCTGATTCGCCAAAAGAGTTCCAAACAGGTCTGGGTAATTGGGGGACCAATCGGGTTTCGGTTCGGATCTATTCGGGTGTCGGGTTTTCGGGTTTAAGAAAATCATTTCCATTCGGATATTATAAAATTTCGGTTCGGTTTCGGTTCAGGTTTCATCGGGTTCGGTTTCGATTCAGGTTTCATCGAGTTCGG
Source organism: Brassica nigra (assembly GCA_016432835.1). Taxonomy (NCBI): domain Eukaryota; kingdom Viridiplantae; phylum Streptophyta; class Magnoliopsida; order Brassicales; family Brassicaceae; genus Brassica; species Brassica nigra. The sequence continues at coordinate 20,499,379 of CM028243.1, forward strand.
TTCAGGTTTCATCGAGTTGGTTCGGATTTTGTAACTTTGGCTAAAACCGATTAAACCCGAAATACTAACGGGCTTCGGTTCTTAAACGGGTATTCGGTTCTTTAACACTAACTTGTAATCGATTTGACTCAAAAATAACTTGTTAAAAGACCTCTGTTTATAGAAATCGCAGATCGTGCCTAAACCAAAAGATTCTATTTACAAAATTCATACGTAAAAGGCAGACAAAAAGAAACTAAATGATAAAGGAGTAAAAGACAATGAGCTTAGTATAACTATAAGTTCTACAAACGTTACATTCAAAGTTCAGACACATAAATAGACACATTCAAACTCATAAAACATGTGACACAAAGGTGAAAGCAACTTTAAAACTTTATTAAAATAGAAGTGATACAAAGATCACCATTATTGAAATGAAAAACAAAACAAAGATCACTATTATCCAAGTGAAAACCAAACAGAAAGCAACATTATTCAATGAAATAAAAATAAACTCTTTCAAACTTCAATCTTCAGCCTTCAACCTTCAGAATCCTGACTTCAATCATTAAAATTGTGAGCTTCAAACTCTGATAAAAAGGCAAACGAAAGTTAAATGACCAATATACAAAAAAACGAATACAGAAGAAAGACAAATGAATTCATACCTTTCTCAAGCTTATCAAGCTCTTCAACATCAGCTAGGTTCTGCTCATTTGTGATGATGGTTTCCTTAAGCTTGATGTCAGCATGAAATCATTGCTCACTACACATAAAAACCTCTATCATGTAGTGAGTTAACCAGCTTCTATAAGGTTCTAATATCTTGCCACTAGTGTTGAAAGCACTTTCTGAAGCCACTGATGAAACCTGCATAGCTAGAAGATCTCTCGCCATTTCTGCAAGGACCAGATACTTCAATTTATGCACCTTCCACCACGACAGAATGTCAAACTCGGTTCCCAGTAAGAGCTTTGGATTCTCAACTGCTTCCTTCAAGTAAACTTCAAGCTCATCCCTAGTATCTTCACTCTTTTCAGAAACAAGTTCCTTGTACACAGCATCCATCCTTTCATAGCCAAAATCCTCAACCACCAGTTACATTCTTTCCACTGCTTGTTCCTGAGAGTCTGGACCAGGGACGTTAGAGGCTTCAGTTGGTTGAGATGCTTGTCGAGAAGATACTTTGAAGCGCATGTTGTACTCCTTAAACATGCATGTGAGAAGATCAGTCACAGATTTTTCCATTTCCTTAGCCTCAAAGCTATCTTTCCCATTCAGCTTCTCAAAACAGAGCTTTGTGAAATGCATCTTCTGTGTAGGATCAAAGACTGTCGCTAAGATCAACATCTTGTTGACACCCTTCATACCATCCCAATACTTTAAAAACTTCTTCAAAATTTCTGATGCCTTCAACTTCAACTCAGAGTCTAAGCTACTAGCTAAACCAATGAGATTTCTCTCAATTGTCACTATCTCACCATAGCATTTGAATGCATTGACCTTAGATGAGGTAGAGACAACCAAGTTGCTGTTGTAAAATATGACCAAAAACCTAATAAGCTTTTCAACAGCATTCCAGTCCCAAGAAGCAAGTGGTCCACACCGCTTAGCCCCATTATCTACTTCGAGAAAGTAGTCATTGTACAACCTATCTTCTGCTTCCATTCTATCAAATGCTACCTTAAACTGTAATGCTCTAGATAGCATAAGAAAAGTTGAATTCCACCTAGTTTTTACATATAGGGGCAAGCTACCACGAGTCATCTTACCAGTTGTGATCAAAGGCATTTAACCTACTGGTTGAGGACCAAACATACTGAACAGCATTCCTGATAACTAACACATTCTCCCATAAATCACTTAAACCCTCCCTAGCAATCGAGTTTATAATATGAGCCGCACACCTCATGTGTAAAAAATTCCCATCTAAGACTAAAGCATCAGGAAAAATGAAGCTAAAGACCTCATAGAACCTCTTAATGGCAGAAGTATTGGCGGTGGCATTACTTATTGTGATGCAAAACAGCATCTCAAATCCTTAGTCAGCTAAACACTCTAAAAGAACATTAGAGATTGTCTGACCTTTGTGATCCATGACATACTTGAAGCGAATGATTAACTTCTTCATCTGCCACTAATCGTCAATGAAATATGCAGTGATAACCATATAACTTGCACCTGTGAGACATGAAAACCATGCAAATTTTGTATGAGCATATGTCATTAGTTGAATAAAAGAATTGTATCGACAAGTATTTTTTAAAAACAATGTACCTGTCACTTGAGATACCCAAATATCAGTGGTAAGTGAGACTTTTTGTTTACTCGTGATGAGAAAATTCTTCAGTGCTGCTTTCTTTTTCACAAACATCTCCACAATGTTCCTTGTCAAAGTTCTTCTTGAGTGGGGCTTGAACAGGTTAACCTTGAAAAAAAAGACATTAAAAGAGTAAGTTTGATGATCTTAAAAAACAAAAAAAAAATTAAAAAGGCTACGTTATGCAAGGTTGTACCTTGTCACAGAAGTGTTTAAAAACAGTACTTTCAATGAATGAAAGTGGCAATTCTGCTAACACCACCAGCTCGTTACAAGCTTCTTTGAAAAGAACTTCAGTCACTTTGGATGCTTTCAGGTTTCCTGCATTGCCAATTTGTTGTTGATTCTTTTTCTGATTAGTTAACCATGCTTTGTGTTCTTTGCAAATTTGCAGATGCTGCTTCAGGTTTGAAGTTCCTGGCTTGGAGTGACATGAAAATATCTTCTGGCAATGGTGAAAAATACACTTGTCTCGAGTCTCTTTGGTTCTGCTGAAATGCCCCCACACACGAGACCTTGGCACAACCATCTTCTTCACCTTATTCGCCTGAGATGATGCTCTAGATGTTGCATTTGCATCAGCACTTGTCTCCTGGTACTCTTAGTCTTCACATTGCATTTCAATCAGTTCGTTGGTTATTGAAAGATGAGGATGTCATCTGCAAGAAAAAAAAATAGTATTAGCTTTAGAATTATTTAACTAACACTACAATAAATCATAGAAGTTGTATTAATATCAAACTAACATTGCAATATATGAAAACAATAGAAGAACTAACATTAGTCTTTTCTCAAAACATATATATTATCAAGAAGAACTAACATTAGTATGGTTTTCAAAAGTCAAAACATACATCTCTGAAAAGCATGAGACTTATCGCAGACAATAAGAGGAAGAAAACACTAGAAGAACTAACATCACAGAACTAACACTAGAAGAACTAACATCACATAACTCACATCACACGCCTTAATACTCATTACACAGAGTAAGAAGAATAAGTTCTTAAATGCATTAAGACTCATCACAATTCAAGCTTCATGTCAAATTCTTTTCAGATTAAGAAAAAAAAACACAAGACTTAAACCTAATATCTAAAATTGAAAATAAAAATGCATGACTTAGAAGAAAACTAAGCACCTCGGATCGATTACTTTCTGGCTAAATAGGTGGATTGGATTGTCAAGTGACTCAAGTCTAAGGATACGCAGAGTCATATATATGCGATGGATTAAGGGTTTCATCAGAGATATTTGATTTTCGGGTTATGGAAAGGATTTCAGAAAGGATATACGGAAGTTGAGATTTCGAAAAGGTTTGGTTGAGATTTTCGCAGAGGATCTTAGTGTATCCTTTGTGTAATTGAATGGTGAAAAACAAAAGGGGCTAGGGTTAGACATAGGGTTGTGTCTCAATCGGGTTTCAGATGTAATGAATCGGTTGTCGGGTTTTAAACCGATCCGAGCCGACACCCATTATACCACAAAACAGAAACCGTTTTATGTTTATTAAGAAGATCCAAAACCAACCCAAACCGGCTCAATCGATCGGGTTTGGTTCGGTTGATCGGTTCTCGAATTTATTGCCCAGGCCTAGTTCCAAAACAAAAAGATCTGATTCGCTAATTATTAATGTCCTCCCAAAATGATATGATAATCTAACAAATGACATATCACTTTTTCTATTTTGAAAATAATTCCATAACCTTTATCGTATGAAGTATTCATTAAATTTTACATTTTCACGTTTTCAAATAACAAATAACTAGCCTTTGACCCGCGCGTCCGCGCGGTTTTGTTCTTCATAATTATATGTTTAAACTTTTGAGAATGCAATAAACGTAATTGTTTATGTTCTTTTTATAGATTCATAACTTTTTAAGGCTTTGAATATTTACAACCGCTCCGCCCCGCAGTTAACAGTAACAAAAATCTCTATATATACCATATATCTATACCTTTTTATAACTGTTAAAACCGCAATGCAGTTGAACCGCTTGTCCCGCACCGCTCAAACCGTAGTCACCATTCGGAGCCTGAGTTTTGATATTGGTGTTTAACCTCCATTTATAACTATGAGTTTGTGTTTTTATTGTGTTTTTATTCATTTTATTTGGTAAAGTAAACATTAAAGTATCAAATATTATAAGTTTAAGTATACTTAGTGAGTTTTTATTTAATTATATTATTATTATTTTGATGTAAACTTGAATATAAAGTTCAAATTTGATAGAGAAATACTTTATGATAGCTTTGAAAAGTTTTTGTCACAAATACAGTATATCTAAATGAATCAAAATGATCAAAATAATTCGTTAAAGCGGTAAATATATATTTATACGCCTAGGATTAACTAATCTAATCTTAAAGTTTAAAGTTCTGAAAGTGAAGTTTAAAATCTTTAAAAATAAAGAAAAAAATTAAAAAATTGAAAAAGCGTTTGCAAATTTTAAAAAGAAAATTTTGAGAAAAAATTGAAAAATAGAATTTTCGAAACTATAAAAGTATTTATTTATTTATTTATTTATTTATTTGTTTGTATTTACTATCTATGGTGTAAGATTCTTTTGCCTCTTTATTGAAGTATGCTTTGATTATTTTCCTTGTTAAGGATTTTTTAATGATAAAAACTTAAAAATGGTGAGAATTACCCAATTTGATAATTTTTTTTAAAAAAATAAATTCATTGTTTAGGCAGAAACATAAATAAAATAATGAAAGCAAGTTACCAAAAAAAACATTCAGAAATAAATACAGATTATTGAAAATTTGATTTAGCAAGCCCATTTTAATTAAGCAATTGGGCCATTTTGTTATTTTGGGTTCATTCGGTTAAGATACACGTAATTTAAAATTATCTTAAGCTAATTTTTAGGAAGGCCAACATTAACTGAGAGATGCTGTGTGGAGAATGACATGATTTTGGATTCATTCGGTTAAGATACACGTAATTTAAGGTGAAGTAAATGACAATTTATTTTAGTTGGTTTTAGGAAATGTTTAAAATGATAGTTTAATAAGTCAATGACAGAAGATTGTAAATATTAGGAAAAACTTAGGGCTAAGTATAATTTGTATTTCTGTTTTAATAGTTTAGATGGAATCAATGGTGGAGCTACTTTATCTGAGGGTGGTAATATGACCCACATGAATTTTTATCAAAAACAATTTTTCTTTGTATTTTCAAGAAAAAAAAAACTGAAAAAATGTTATAGATTCAAGTTATTGACCCATGTAACATTATATAATTATACAATTAATCCCAGTGAATGTCTGAGCTGGCTCCGCCACTGAATGATATACTTTAAACTTATTAAAAGACTAACAAAAAGTTATTAGTGTAAACCAACTTTTTCGCAAGTATTTAATTTGCCTATTAGATCATTTGACCCCTCTCATACCAGTTCAACTTACTTTAGTTCTTATGTTTTTTATATATATATTAATGATTAGTGTTATATGTTTTAGATATGTCGTCATATAATAAACTGTATACAAAAGATCCGGATCGAATCAGGTAATAAAGTTATTTTTGGTACAAATGTCAGAACCGTTTCAAATATATTGGTTATTTGGACATTTTTATGTTTCCATATATTAGAACTGAACTCATCTAGACTTGGAAAGACCCAATTCGAACCCACACATAAATTTATAGTATTTAAGTGGAACCTAATTTCAAAACTCGAAAAACGATGATTTAATTAATCCATATTCAACAATAGATGTAATACATTTTAATTATTTTGATTTAAGTTATTATTTTGTTCACATAAACTATAATTTTGAATTATGTGTGTTTGTTAGGTAATTTTCACCAATTGAAATTAAGGTAATGAAAATTTTAGTGAAATAGACTAAACCGAACTATTAACCATATGCAAAATTTGTTATTTTACATGTTTGACTTTTATAATTGACATAAAGTTAATGTTGATTAATTAATAAAAAAATCTGCAATATTATTATTATTATTATGGTACTATAATTAATAATGTGATGTATTGTTAAGGTAATATTGTTAATGAAGTTATTTAACTGAGTGAAAAATGGAAAGACAATTAATGTAAAAATTTGTTGAAAAGAAGGTAAGTTATATTTGTACTTCTCTTTAAATAGAGTAGATGTGCAAACCAAAATGTTAATAACTTAATATACATCTGTTAGTACTTGTTAGTTATCACCGGTTAACAAAAATATATACGCATAATGGATCGTAAGAAATATTTGATCAAGAGATGAGAAGTTATTTTTATGGGGAAATTTTACAAATACACTTTGTTTGGTACACTTTTTCAACTTTACCATTAGTATGTGGACATTTTCATATATTCACAATTCATTAATGACCAAATGACAAAAATAACCCTTATCTTATCTCCCTCAATTATCGATTCTCTTTCTCTCTCTCGCGAACCTTCTCTGTCGAGATCCATCAAGCTCCGCCGTCGAGATTTCATCAAGTTTCATCGTCTTCTTCATCTAGCCTCGCCGTCGACGTCTTTATCCAGCCTCGTTGTTGTCGTCTTCATCAAGCCTCGCCGCCGTCGTCTTCGTCGAGATCCATCATCGTCTCCGTCAAAACCTCGACAATGTCAACTTCTGAACGAGGTTCACAACTGGTATGTCTATAATTTCTGTATTTTTTTTATTTGATTCGATTAATTCTGGGGAAATTTTGATTTTCTGCTTTGTCTTATCGAAGAATCGAACAACACTGCTTTAGAATTCTCATTTGAAAATGTCGATCTAAGAGAACACAATTTACGTAGTGAACATTGAGTATTTGAAAACTTAAATCTGGTTTTCAAGTCATTTTAGGAATTTCTTCCTTCTGTTATCCAAAAATAAGATAAGGTTAATTTGAACTTGTCATCTGAATGGTTTCGGTTAAGAGAGAGATTTTCAAATGGTGAAAACTGCATATAAAGAAATTATAACCCCTTATAAATATGGATTTCATGATATTGACGATTTATAAGGTTTTATAAAGAAGTTTTAAACAATATTTAAATCTGATAGTTAAATCCGAGTTTGTTTTCAGTTCGATAGCAATGAGTTTGAATTTTCCGATAGTTAAATCCGAGTTTCATTATTTGAACTTGTCATCTGAATGGTTTCGGTTAGAGAGATTTTCAAATGGTGAAAACTGCATATAAAGAAATTATAACCCCTTATAAATATGATATTGACGATTTATAAGGTTTTATAAAGTAGTTTCTAAACAAGAGTTTCATCATGTATGTGTATAAAACTTGTGATATTGTGGAAATACATGAACACTGTGCTTGGATAAAGTATATATAGATCATGATTAGAAAGTTCATATCATCTTTTTGGATCCTCTGCATCCATCGGCATCCTCTGCTCGGGACTCCCAAGGTCGGAACGAGAGAGAAGGCTGGGAAGGAGGAGCCTGGTTAGAGGCCGAGGAGGGGGTATTGGGGTCAAAACGGCGCCGTTCCATCTCCTTTTGTGTTAAAGTTTGCGCCTTTGGATTTTGATCAGTGTACCCCGGCAAAGCACCGTGAGTGTTCTGTAACCTATTAGGGATGAACATATGATGACGAAAGTTGTTGACTTTGAATAAAATTTGATACATGTAGTGAGAGTAATAGTTCTACTCTTACGTTTGATGGTGTGGATATGATGGGTGAAAGGCTAGCTAATGAGGTGTGTTTCTCTTCTCTGCAATTTGAGTAAGCTCATTTTCTTAGTGATTGATGTTGATATCTATGTTTTGAAATATTTTTTTGCAGGTTTTTTCTGTTGTTAAGAACAGAGGGGTGGGTTAAAGAAGATCTCATTTGTGGCTCATTTGTTAGGAGGTCTAGTTGCAAGATACGTTGTAGGGAAGCTGTATGAACAGCAGCTTGTTATAAAAGTTGTGTAGGTTTAGAAAGCTTCAGCAGATGATGAATGCGTCAAGTTCTTTGACTAATGTATACTATTAATAAGGGTTTATAAAAACTTTATGAAAGCTTATATTCAATTTATAAGAGGTATTATAAGAGTTGTATAGGTTTATAAATCAACTAAAAGAGTCTAACGATTTAGAAAGCCTTATAAAACAATTTATAATGGTTTGTATGATAATTTATAAGGATTTATAAGGGTATGTAAATAATGATTTATAAGGGTATGTAAATAATTTATAAGGGTTCATAAAAATAATAAAGTTTATACACCATAATAAAGGATTATAAAACAATTTATAAAGATATGTAAAATTTCTGAAGCAGTGGAGCCTTGCTTGCTGTCCGCATGTGCCTCAGAATCTGCCATGTATCATCATCTCTTTACAAAGCCTCCACGTGTTCTTTAGTTTTATGAATTTAATCTTCTGTATCAAAGTGTTGAAAAAAAGTGTCTATAATTTTCTTATAAATGTTTATAAATGTTTGTAAATTATTTATAAGAAATAAAAGATTAATTGTAATGGTTTATAAAACAATTAATAAGACTTTATAAGAGTTTATAAAATCCGTCTATAAGGCTTTCTAAATAAATTATTAAAGTATAATTCATTTATAAGAGTTTATAAAATCAGTCTATAAGGCTTTATAAGGTTTAGAAATCATTTATAAACCTTTACCAATAGTTTATATATTCCTATAAATGATTTATAAACCTTTATAAAATCACTTATAAGAATATACCAAATATTTATAAGGTTTTATAAAATTGTTTATAAGGATTTATAAACATTTCTAAAGGTAATTCGTTTATAAGGTCTTAAAAACATTTTTTAAAAGCTTGTAAATCATTTATAAGGATTTGTAGAAAACTTTTGTCTAAGAATTTATATAACATTTGTAGAAAAAAAACACAGCATATCACTACAAACATCATGGATGCATGAAAAGAGATTCACAAACGAAGCAATTTTTATACAGACCTCAACGGTTATTAGCTGGATCATATTCGACCATCTATAAAGTTTATAAAACACATATAAATATTATATAACTATTTATAAAAGTTTATAAAACCATTTATAAATTTTATAAGAGCTTATAAAACCTTGTATCAACCATCTATAAAGTTTATAAAACAAATATAAACATTTATATAACTATTTATAAAGGTTTATAAAATTATTTAAAAGGGTTTAATAACTATTTACAAGAACTTATAAGCTATTTATAAGATATATCTGATTGGAACCCTAGACCAATGATAAATTTTGAAAAGAAGCGAATGATATGGTTGACTGAGGTTGGGTAGACCAGAATCCAGCATAGTAATTTACAGAAGAATTTGCTGGAACACCTGAAAAGGTAAAAGTGAAATTAAGCAACTCAAGATAGAACTAGTAACAATATCCGCTATATAGGACTAACTACAGTTACAGGGCTAAGCACCTAATGGTAGCACTTGGATTTGGTTATTATAACTCTTTATTGTATAAAACCGTAGCAAACCAACCAGAATATGCTATTCTGCAAGTCAAAGGCTATCAATATCTTACCACTACAACTGCATCTACGGAAACAAAGATGGAATATAAAACAGGAAGACTTACCAGTGCCCTGAGAAGCAGCACCATTGAGCACCATCTTAGGCCTGAAATGGCTCACAGCTGGATTAACAGTAGTAACTTCACTACTAATACACTTATTAGCCACAGAAACATTCTTTCCTGCAGAAACAAATGGCAAAGAATCATTAACGATGCCTGAAGACAAAGCTCGATGGTTTGTTATAAAAGCGTACAGTATGCACATACCAAGACCTGGAGATGCAACACCATTGATTGGCCGTGACAAGTGAGATACCAAAGGTGTCAAAAAGTGTTATGCTTCTTCCATCTGCAGAATTTTTTTTTCACCAAAAACATGATCAAAAACCCACAAAAGAAAAAAAAAATCACATCCTTTCAAGAATCTAAACAAAGTTGTAACCTTTCTTTTGCCAAGAGACACATCTCGTAGATAGTGATCTTAGGAGCTATGAATCCTAAACTCTGGTCTTTACAATTCAAACCCAGATCTTCAATCACACCTCTAACACCATCGCCACCGATGATATCATTAGGAGTAAACTCTTGACACATCTCAGCTAGTTTCGACCTAGCTTCAACCATCAGCTCGAGTTCCATCTCCGTCGGGGATTTTCCTTCTCGCATCCTCCCTAACGCCAATAAAACCAGCACGATCTCCGCCACGTACTCTGTTCATCTCTTCTCCAAATCGTCGTTTCTTCGCGGGAGGAGACATCGGTTCTTCTCCGTTATCGTTGGGACGTTACTAGCTGCCACATCCACATCTATTGGGCAAAGGACTCGTACGGTCGCCGTCTCGCAGTCCCACGAAGGAGCCATCACCGACGGTCCGATCGTTGTCCTTCACCGGAGCTCACTGGATTCTCGGATTTCCACATCGAAGAAGAAGATATGGTTTAGATAAAAGCTTTTTTAATTAGGGACATAGTGGTCATTTTCCAATTAAAAACCTGGTGGTATAGTTGATTAGTGTATAATTGAAAAGTGGTACAAGGGAAATGGTATTTTTGGCAATTTCTCTATTTTTATAGGCTCATCTGCCGCACTGAAAAAGGCGTGGGGATAGATTTTAGCATTCTACGTGCCTCATATATAGAAGCAAAGCACGATATTGGGTTAAGTAGTGCATAATTGGATTTTATATGTATATATATCTTCAGCGCCGGCTCAAGAATTTTGTGGGGGCCCCTGAGCCAAATTATTCTTTTTTGCATTATTTTTTAAATGAAAATTTAATCTTTTTTATATTTAAAATTAACATAACAAAATTTTAGTTGTGATAAATCCAATCATAAAAATATATTAAAATAAATTTTAGCTATAAAAAAATATAAACATTTTTGTTAAATTAATTTCATCCAAAACAATTTTAAAAAAATCAACACAAATTGAAAAAAAAATGTTGGGCCCTTATTTTGGTGGACCCTGAAGCGGTGCACTTTTTGTCCCTCCCTGAGCAGCCTCTGTATATCTTGTATATCGAAGTTGTATATCGTAGCAAACAGGGCCGGTTCAATAGTGTTATGGGTCCTGGGCAGAAAATTTTAAATTTCTATACTATTATTTTTTTAAAAAAATATCTGATAGATATTTTTTCAAAATACTAGAAGTAGTTTTAAAATAAAACTGTGACAGAAATAAAAATACTTTTGTATAAAAAAATTTAGACCCCTTTTTCATTTTTAATAAAAAATATATGTATTTTTCCAAAATCAGATCATTATCTATTAAGAAATAGGAAGACAACGGATTAGATCCGGAGTGGTAGTACCGCGTGTTCCCCTATTAAAGCCGAGATTGATATCAAAAAAAAAAAAAAAAATTGTACATATGTAAATATGCAAAAAGATTTGTATGGCTGCATGTCTTTAGCTGAACAGCATCCGATAACCCTTTATAATAGATTAATTATTTATATTAGTATTAAAGAGTGTATATATGTGGTTGTGAGGACGTAATTCCATATCATTAGGGCATCCATAATGGGAGCTCTTGAGGAAGTCCTCAGGGAGTGTGAAACCCATTTTCTTAGAGTTTGTGTCAAAAAAAGTGCTTAGAACAAGCGCATCAGCGCATCATAGATGAGGATCACACGGTTACCGAGCAAAAAAAAAGAATAAAATAATCAAATACCCATGAACCTGTCTCGCTTCGTCTTTTCCATGTGAACCGCATCGTTACTGTTTACGCGGATCCCACGCCACGTGGTGGCCCGCGATAGGTTGGTTATATTTAATATTTTCTTTTTTTAAAGAAAAAGTCAAACTAAATAAAAAAATATTAAAATAATAAAAAATGAACATTGGAACTCGAGAATACCGAGTTTACTAATGCTGATGCCCTTAAAATCCTTTGGTGAGGAATGATCCTTACACTGTTCACGGGTTCCATTAACCACGTGGCGGCCTGTGAATGGTCATTTAAAAAAAAAAATCCAAAATATTCAGGATTAATCCGAAATGCCCTTGTCGCTAAAGACTCTAATGAATCTCACCGTTGAACATGGCCTTAATAACTTAGGCTCAATAAATTATCATATAGTCTCTCAAAAAAATAAAAATAAAAATAAATTATCATATAGAGGTTTATAAAATAAAGTAAAATGCACAAGAGAAGCAGAAACAAAGTCGAGCCACTAATTCAGATTCTTACGAAAGAATGACACGATTAGAGTCAAACTAGATGTTAATTTTGAAGTGGATTGTTCAAATTAAAGAATAGTAAACCTTTACTCGTAACTGTTTTAAATACATTAAACATGACTTCAGGCTATACAAAATTCTTCACTAGATGGTGAAAGTGACCAAAAACACTTTCTCTAGAAAATCGCTCCGTCTTCTCTCTAAAAAAGTACCGCCGTGAATAGGGTCTCCGGCCGACAGGGTGGGCTCCCTCAGCCACCGTCGGTCCGGTTTTTTCTTTATTTCTTTCGTTTTTTTCGTTTCTAATCATGCATAGGGTTTCCCCTTTGATTCTGGCGATGCACCCTCCTCGCCGTGGTCGGCCGGCTTTTTGACTCCGGCGTTGCACCTTGTCGATTCAGGTGAGCGGTCGGCTTCAGGTTCAAAGTCGTATGGTCTCTTTCTGTTTGACGGCGGCTCTGGTAGAATTGTTCCGGGTTTGGTTTTAGGTTGAACCGTGAGATGGTTGGATGTGTCTTCTCGTTTTTTCGATTTCGGTTTGGTCGGGATCTCGTTTGACGATGAAGCTCCTCGATGATCGTGCTAAGGAATTGAAGGCGGAGAAGATGTGGATGGTAAAGTCGTGAGCGGTGTCTAATGACTCTGGATGAGACCTCGAGATTGACTCGATGAAGCTCTCCGTTCACAGAGTTCAGGCGAAGATGATGAAGTTGAATGGGCCGGGAATCGTGTTCTGGCGTGGTTTCGGTGTCCCGGAGATGCGTCGTTCGGCGTTCTCCGGTGGAGACTCTAGGCGGTGACAACGCGGTGACGACGCGGTGGGGTGTGACGCGTGTACCTCGTGTGGATGAGGTTTCAAATCGTGTCCACTTTGTGCCTCAGAGAGACGCGTGTATCGACGCGTGGTGTTGAGCTGCGTTTCAATCGAAAAGGTCTATGTGGGCTAGTGTTGGGTCCTTTGTAGTTTGGGCCATTGTTGGACCTTAAGTTTTAATATATGTGTTGTATGTTTTGGTCCCTAATCTTTGGGCTGTATGTCTTTGTGTTCCTGGGCTTTTAGACCCATTAATAATATACATAGATGACAAAAAAAAAAAAAATTCTTCACTAGATTCTTATTGTAAAACATTTACGAAGTTATCAATACCAAAATCTTTTAATTTTCTATTATATTTTGTTAATTATTTACTTTTAGTAACCTGTAGTAAAATTTAAATATTTTCTCAACGTTCACTGGTTTTCTTAAATAGTTTCGATTTTCAAATTATTTATATTTATAATTTTTACAGTTGTAGATTCTATTATAATAATACTACTAAATTTTGTTCTGTGCTTCGAAAGGGCGGATTTTTCGGATTATAATTTTTCTCTAATATGAATTAGTATTTTAGGTTTGTTGTACATTAGTATGTTACAAAGTACTATTATATCGCAAAAGATAACAATTTATGAATTAGTTTATTTGAGATTTTGTATATAAATTTTTATGTAACTCACTACAACAAAACATAGAGTTAACTACTAAGATTTACTACTACCAAACTGTCGTCGTAATGTTACGACTATGTTACTTCGATTGTACTTCTATTCCGAAAATCGTCGTAATGGCGAAGTAAAGTTACGTCGAATTAAAATCGACGGAACAAGGGGGGCCTATTACGTCGATTATACAACGCTTACTACGGGTCGTAGTAAAACAGAAGTTATATTACAACTATCTAACATCCACAATTTCCCATCTATTTAGGGACTATGTTACGGCTATCCACAAGAAAGTGGTTGACAACGTGTTAATTGTTTTTGTGTGTGGTTGGTGAATAAAGATAGTTAAGTAGTAGTAAAATTTTTATATGTAGTATATTCGTAGCAAAATCTCCACCTACCAAATCTGAAAATTTCCTATAAATATGCTCTCTTCTCCTTCTTTTTAAAGATGCAAAAAAAAAAAACAGAAAAATAAATTCCAAAAAATATCTCATAACGGCAATATCTATGAAGTTCGGAGTTGGATGTACATAAAACTCTGCAGTAGTTGTGACAGATGAATTTCTCAATGGGGCGGAGATATTCATATACCAAGCTGGAAACACACCTCTCACGCAGGAAACTGGTAAAATGTTTTGTCCTTGTCGTAAATGCCAAAACACCAAATTTGTTAAGTAGTGAAACAGTTGGAAACATATAGTAAATAGAGGATTTACCCGCATTACTACATATGGTTTCATCATGGAGAAGGTGATAGTAGGAATGAAGCTAGTAGTAGTACTCACTTTGAAGTTGGTGGAAATAGGGAAGAACCGAGTCATTTGCATCCTGAAAGTAGTTACCTTGAGGATCATGTCGTAGATCATGATAGGATGCATGATATGATTACCGATACATTTCGTGAAACAACAACAGTTGCTGTAGAAGTAGACAATGTAGAGGTAGAGGAACCAAACTTGGGCCAAAAGGTTCTATCAAATGTTAGAGGCAGCTAATCAACCAATTTATGAAGGTTGTAGAGAAGGTCTTTCTAAATTGTCATTGGCAGCTAGGATGATGAATATCAAAACTGATCATAACTTGCCTCAAGTTTGTATGGATGCATGGGCTGAGTTGTTTAAAGAGTATTTGCCTCAAGATAATTTGTCCGACGAATCTTATTATGAGATTCATAAATTGGTTAGCATCTTGGCTTACCTTGAGCAGATTGATGTTTGTATAGACAACTGTATGATCTACTGGAGGAAAGATGCGGAGTTGTTGGAGTGTAAGTTCTGCAAGAAGCCACGATATAAACCGCAAGGGCGTGGACGAAAAAGGGTACCGTACCAGCGGATGTGGTACTTACCTATTACAGATAGGCTGAAGAGATTATATCAATCTGAAAAGACTGCAGCAGCAATGAGATGGCATGCCGAACATACTCGAAGGAAGGCGAAATCAATCATCCGTCGGATGCAAAAGCGTGGAATCACTTGAATTCGGTTCACAAAGATTTTGCAAGTAACACTCGCAATGTTTATCTTGGACTATGCACAGATGGATTTAGTACGTTTGGAATGTCGGAAGACAGTACTCACTTTGGCCAGTCATCCTAACACCATACAACCTTCCACCAGAGATGTGTATGGAAAGAGAATTTCTTTTCATGAGTATATTGATACCTGGGCCCAAGCATCCGGCGATCCTCGATATTTTCTTACAGTCTTTGATAGAAGAATTGAAGGAGTTGTGGTCAACAGGGTGCAGACGTATGATTGTTCAACGAGAACAAATTTTACTATGCGAGCAGTTCTTTTGTGGACCATCAGTGACTTTCCTGCATACGGGATGTTATCAGGTTGGACAACGCATGGGAGGCTAGCTTGTCCTTATTGTATGGGAAGCACAGACGCATTTCAGCTTAACAATGGTAGGAAGACGTCATGGTTTGATTGTCATCGGAGATTTCTTCCCATTATCCATCCGTACCGAAAGAACAAGACATTGTTTCGGTCAAAAAGGGTTGTACGAGACACCGCTCCACCATATTTATCTGGAGAAGATATCGAGAAGGATATTGATTATTATGGTGCACAAGAAACAGTTAAGAGAGGGGGTAATTGGCATATACCTGCAAATATGGCTGGTGGTTATGGGACACAGCATAATTGGCACAAAAAGAGTATATTTTGGGAACTCCCATACTGGAAAGATCTAATTTTGCGACACAATCTTGATGTGATGCATATTGAGAAAAATTTCTTCGACAACATCATCAATACATTATTGAACATCCCTGGAAAGACAAAAGATAACAAGAACTCAAGGTTGGACTTGCCTGCATTATGTTCTAGGAAAGAACTGCATATTAAAAGCAATGGGCAAATGCCGGTTCCATTTTCAGATTGTCAGCAGAAGCAAAGGCAGCGTTGTTCAAGTGGGTGGCATCAGATGTCAAGTTCTCTGATGGGTATGTGTCAAATCTATCAAGATGTGTTGAGAAAGGGCAAAAGTTTTCAGGAATAAAAAGTCATGACTGTCATGTTTTTATGCAACAACTACTACCATTTGCATTTGCGGAGTTGCTTCCAAAGAATATTCATGAAGCACTTGCAGGTAACATAAATTACTAAATTTTTTAATTTATTGTTATATTAAATAATCCTACAAATTATATAATTTGTAGAATATATAATTATATTTTCAGGGATTGGAGCTTTTAGGGATCTTAGCACACGTACCTTAAGAAGATGTCATCGACAACTTGATGAGAATATCCCGATCTTAAAGTGCAATATGGAGAAAATATTTCCTCCGTCATTTTGACATCATGGAACATTTACTTATCCACCTCCCGTATGAGGCATTGCTTCGTGGACCAGTTCATAACGGATGGATGTATCCTTATGAGCGATCCATGAAATATTTGAAAGGAAAAGCAAAAAATCTTGCAAGGGTGGAAGGTTCAATAGTGGCGGGGAGTTTGTGAGGAAACTTCCCACTTCACGTCATACTATTTTGGATCACAAGTCCATTACGGAAAAGGGCTCCAAGCAGATATGATGATGGAGGTGTTATGCCGACATATGTCTTACCAGGTGTTCGACGATTCTGTCAGATTGGACGTCTTGCTGGAAAACTCAAAGAAGTTTGGTGGTCGAGTACGAAGACGCTCATAGTGCCCATACATATATACTCCTTAATTGCGAGGAGATGCAACCATTTGAAAGGTAAATAAATAATTTATTTACTTTTATTTTATTTGTTTCGATACTAACTTAATATAATCTTTTGGAAATCAGTGAGTTTGTTGAACAGGTTGAAGAAGCTTTACCAGAATATCGCCAAATGATCTGAACAAAAGGAAAGATCAACACTTTGTCCAGTGGTTAAAACACATGTATAAATCATGATTAATATAATTATTATAATATAACTTAAATATTAATGAATTCAATTATATATATGCAGGTTGATTACGATGATCCATTATATCCAACGTGGTTTCACGAACTGATACAAGGTCCGGTCTCTAAGGTCACCACAGCCCCTATATATTTTACACGAGGCTACACATTTCACACTTACGAATATGGAAGTCAACGATCAACGATGAACTATGGAATATATGTGAAAGGTGAAACAGATTTCTATGGGATCTTAAAAGAGATCATCGAAGTGGAATTCCCCGGTTTAGTGAAGATGAAATTCGTCCTCTTCAAATGTGACTGGTTCGACCCTACTATCAATAGAGGTGTTCGGTATAACAAGTTTGGAGTTGTAGATATTAATGCAGCACGGAGATACAACAAATTTGAACCCTACATATTGGCATCTCAAGCGGAGCAAGTCTGTTTTATTCCATATCCAAGGATCAGACAATCTGGAACTTCTTGGTTAGCAGCTATAAAAGTTACACCTCGAGGTCGAGTAATCGGTGATGATCAACCGCCTTTACAAGAAGAAGCTGTTAATGTTGTTGAAGTACCTGAGCAACTCGTTGATGAAATCTTACTAGTTGATCCGCAAAACTTGATTTACGAAGATCCTTCAGAAGATATAATGGACGAAAGCAATGAAGATGAATTTCAAGAAGACGATGATACTAGTGATATTGAATCAAATGTTGGTTCTTCAGACGATGAGTGAATCTCATTATGCCTTTCATTATGCCATATATATGGTTTTAATCATGTACTAGTTAGACTTTTGATTTAATAAAAAATATCGTTTGATGATGTTGTTTATAAGTGTAAGTGTGATATATAAGTTTAGAAGTTTTGGGGTTTAGACTCTTGGGGTTCAGGGTTTGGGATTTGGGGTTTAGGGTAACAAACAAGGGTCGACCCTAAATCGTCGTAATTAACAAACGCGGGTCGAGTCAACTTCGTTGTAAACTACTTTCGACCCTGATTCGTTGTAACATAACATCTATATTACTACGAATTCTCAAAATACTGGCCGTCGATCCTAAATCGTCGTAATACCTAAAACGCGGGTCGAGTCAACCTCGTTGTAAAGGCCATTCGACCCTGTGTCGTGGTAATTTAACAACCACATTACTACGATTTACAAAAACAAGGGTCGATCCTGTATAGTAGTTATTTTACTTCTACTTTGCGACGATCTACATATATATATACACACCAAATCCCCACCATAATCTCACACCAAAAACAAATCTCTTAAGATAAATAAAGATTACAAATCGGTCATCAAAACCGTTCTTATCAACTCGGTATAGCTTTTTTGGTTTGAGGAGCCAAGCAAAGGCTATACGGATTGATAAGGATTGTTCTTGTGACCGTCTACATTCAAAACCTAAAAAAACATTACTTTCAAAAACTATACGGAGTGTGCGGTTACTACAACAGTTCTTATCAACCCTACATAGCTTTTCCTCAGTTCATGAAACGAGAAAATTTTATGTCGGGTCGATAACAATTGTTCTGGTTATATTGTGTACTCCTTTAGATTTTTTCAAAATAACATTTACTTCTAAGTTACTACGATCAAAACAAGGGTCGAGTCAAAATAGGCGTAATATACCTACTCAATTATGACGATTTTAAGCTGGTCGAGTCAATCTAGTCGTAATAGGCCTACTAAATTACGACGATCCAAAACGCTGGTCGAGTCAACCTAGTCGTAATGGGCCTACTAAATTACGACGATCCAAAACGCGGGTCGAGTCAAAATCGTCGTAATGTCCCTACTACATTACGACGATCACAAAATCTATATATAGAAACCACAATCGACCTCACGTTTGCCTTCTCTCTAACCTCTCTGCCTTTTCTGCCTTCTCTAGGTACGATTTTTTTTTTTAGTTTAGGTGGTTTAGCTTAGGGATGGAATTAGATTAGGTGGTTAGTTTAAGAATAGATAAAATTATATTTAGGTAATTAAATGTATTATATTTATTTTAGATGCACATTTTATATATATATTTTTTTGTTTTTTTTAATAATTGATTTTTTTTTGAACAGGTTTATTGAGTACACATGTCTACTCCTCACGGTAGAAAACGACTTAGGAGACCCACCTATGAGAGTACATTTCTCAGTGGACAGACTGATCATTCTGCTTCTACCTCTGGTACTGCAACCCAGTCGGAAACAGTTCCTGAGAGCCAATCTCAGGAACGATCACCAGCTGTGTCTGCTCCTCTTCCACCATGGGTGCCTCGTGCACCGTATGTCCCTCCACCGCATGGTCAGCCACCTCCGGCTGCTGCTCCACCTCCTCCGGCTCCTGCTCCACCTCCTCCGGCTGCTGCTCCACCTCCTCCGGCTGCTGCTCCACCGCCTCAGGCTGCTACTCCACCACCTCAGGGTGCTTTGGGATATGTCCATCCTGATTTGATGGTGCCCCCGGATGCACTGTAAGCTAGATTTACCGTTGATGATTTGCTTCAGATGCCGGGCCGCGAAGGTTTACCCGTCATCGATCCCGATCGTCCACCAAACACATACTGGTAATTAAGTTTAATATATTATTATTTCCATAAGTTATAAATTATATATGTATATATATATCTAATTACATTATTTGTCTTTTGCAGGTTTGGTATGGACAACCGTCTTGGACGGTCCGTTTCAGATACCATCAAGTCATATTTTACTGAACCGCATCCGAACTAGAGTCTTACGCCATATCACATTCGAGAACTTGGTTCAAGTGTTTTATGTTAGTTTTCATATTTTAATTTATAATTTATATTTTATTTTCTATAATAATTATTTATTATATTTATTAATTAATATTTTTCCAGCAAAAATGGAATTGGTCTATTGCCGTCAACGAGAAAGTGAAGAAGGCGTTCACCGAGAAGGCGATGGATCGCCTTAAAAATACCGTTGGCGACTGGAAGGATAAGTGGAGGGTTGAGGGTGATGCTGTGAAACCCATATTCATCACCGAGACGGTATGGACAGGCCTTAAGGCCTATTGGATGTTGCCTCGGAGCATTATGACGGCCAACAAATGCTCGGCAGCCCGACATACACCAGATGCAGAAGGCAATTTACCGTTGTCTCATACTTCCGGGCAGATTCCACACGCCGGAGTTGCCTTACAGATAAAATTTTTTTATTATTAATAAATTTTTTTAAATAAAATTAATTATATTAAATTTCTAAATTTTTTCTACAGGCTGCTGAAGATGGAGAACCTCCATCTTTGTCCAAGCTTTACAAAAAAACTCACACCCATAAAGATGGGACGTTTGTGGATGCTCGGGCTGAAAAGATCCACAACGACGTTCAGTCTCGAATCCAAGAGGTCGAGACTCAGCTGTCCCAAGAAAATCCGGATTTGCCACATGTTCAGTTGTCAACGGTAGAACAGGACAAAATATTTGAACAGGTAATATATATTTTTAAATATATATATATATATATATATATATATTACAGGTTGCCCCAAAGAAAGGGACGAGTCGTCGGAATTGGCTCGGTTAACGATATTCGGCGAGAGCAGGTTATGTTTCGAAGAGACGAAGAGAATGCTCAGCTCCGGGCAGCTTTGGCAGCTTCTAATGCCGCCTTTAGCAGAGAACCGGACTTTGTTGATGGGCATGGCGTCAATGTTCGATTTGATGCGGAGTCAGACCCGAGGTATGGGCAGATGTGGAGTCAAGTCCGTCTTACCATAGTCACACAACGCGCGGAGGAACAGGCGGATCTAGAGCGACGGACCGAGAACCATAGTGCCTCGCCGGAAGACCTTAATCTTTAGGTTTTTTTGTAATTTTATTTTGAATTTTAAAATTTTTAATATATTATTATTATTTTGTTTATATTTCTGGTTATTAAAATTATTTTAAAATAATTATATATTTCATTTTTTATTATTGAACAAAAACACTTTTAAATATAAAACTTTTTACAAATCGAGGTTAATTCTAAAAGAAATCGAGGTTAACTCGTAGTAAAATGTTCGAAAGAAATCAATGTAAATTCGTAGTAAAAAATAGATGTAATGCAGTCGTATAATTTACTACCAAAGTACTTCGACATTCGAGGGTAATTCGTTGTAAATATAGCTTCTATCTTACCTCGATTTTAACGACTACTTTACGTCTGCATTACTTCAATATATTTTACTTCTATTTTACTTCGATTTGTCTATTACTTCCACGTTACGACGATTTGTCTATTACTTCCACGTTACGGCGATTTGTCTATTACTTCCACGTTACGACGATTTGGTCTTTACGTCGATTTGACCTCGATTGTCATTCGTCGTACTTTTCCTTCGATTTTACGTCGATTTTTCCATTACGACGAGCTAGTAACTACGATTCGTAATTCGTAGTTAAGTCGTCGTAATAGTTGTTTAACTACGATTTAACCACGATATATACAGTAGTTATAGTCAACATTTGTTGTAGTGACTCTTTTTAAGATTGAGCTTTTACCCATATCTGAAAAACCCAACCGAAACTTAACCGAAAATACAGGTTCAGTTCGGGTCATTGTCCAGGGAAAAGTACCTCTATTGTATTTTTTGGACGTATTTTTTGGACTTGCGAGTCTTTATTTGAGTTTGAGTCCTACTCGAAATATGATTTGGTACCCAAAATACTCAAAATGTTTTCTATATATTAGTTATATTTAGGTATTTCAGATATGTTTTTGGTATTATAGATAATTTTAAAGTTATGGGCTGGGTTTTTATTATAGTTTTTGTTAGGATTTTAGGGTACTTTTCATGTTTCAGGTATTTTCACGTTTTCGGATACTTCAAATCCTTTTCAGATTCAAAATATCCGAATCGGTCCTGACCTGCTACGTATCAAAAAATTATATATCTTTTACAGATATTTGAATTATTGATCCAAATCCACTTGAACCGACTCGAACTCAAAAAAAAATAATTCAAATACCTAGTTTGATCCGGATGTAGGATGAAATGGTATAATTTGTTGTATAATATATGCTAATTCATTTTAATAATAAGTCCAGATATTGTTGGTATAATGAGCATAAGATATAGTATATAACGTTAGTGCGTAATAACCATAACATAGGATGATAAAATATTTTTAGAAAAAGTGTATCATTTCATGGAACGAAGAGTAATAATAGAATTCATTTTAAATATTATAAATATTGTATGGTTAGAATAACTAACAGTAGTATCAAAAATGATAAAATAGTTATATATGAGAATAACAACCTTTTTGTAGATTTTTAGGACATTTTTCTGAAAATGTATAGATAATTAATAAGTTAGCTAAGCTATTTGTTTACATAACAGAATCAAAATAATATTTAAATGTATATCAATACTATTAAAAAAGAAGGAGTTTTAATAAATCTACTTAAAAAAGTTATTTGAACCTATTCATTAGCTAATTAAATGTTGGTCCTACCTAATATTCCTAATATTTCTCTAACTATACTAACCATAGTTAATGTCCTATTATTATACATATGTTACTTTTACCATTTTTTTACCACCCGATATTTTTACCATCTACATACATAACTCAATTATACTAATTCATATAAATACATTATACTAACATATCATTTTCCCAACCGTGTGTTATGAATCTCAATGACCAAAACATTACTGATTTATCCTAATAAACGAAAATTATATTGTTTTTTTGTACCATCTTTTCCATTGATCGAACTGTGTCTATTAAAAAAAAGTTCCGTTTATGTTTCAGGTTGACCTGATACATTATACTTTCACTTTAATAATAGAGAATATATAAATGTAATCTTCCCAACACATTTCTTCCAACTGAAGCAAAATACGACATGTCCATACTTTTATTATCACTTATTTATCTCAAAACTATATCTATACTATTTAAAGGACTTCTTCCTAAAAATCTACTTACAATAGAATTTGTTATTTAAGATTAGTTTTAAACTCATCAAAAACCTTACAAATTTATATTATCAAATTAGACAAAAATCTGCCAGTTAAATCTTAAGTTTGACAGGTTTAACAAATGTAGTTTTTATAAAACACAAACAAAAAATAACGAGCGAGGGTAGGTTTAGGCAATTAGACCTTCAGATCGGGTATAAATCGGCTTCTTTCGGCTTTCGATCTTAAACATTTAGACATAATTAGATATTTAGAATTTTGGGTTCATGCTCAGATCTTTTTTTTTAGATTTTATTCGAAACCCAAAACTATAATCGAAAACACGAATCCAAAACTTAAAAAAGTATTTAAAAAATCAAAACATATCTGAAATACCAAAATAGACTTAATATCACAAAACAAATTCAGAAAATTTGGGTTCCTCATCGGGTCTTGGGTAGGCCTATACTCGAACAGAGACTCGCAGGTCCAAAAAAATCTAATATTTTCTTTTTCCTGGACCCACACCCAAATAACTTCTATATTTCCGGGTCGATTTCGGTTTAGTTTTTCAGATCCGGTAAAATATCCAGACGTAAGAGAGAGTTACATAAAAGTATACATAAAAAATCTTAAATTAACTAATTTATAAATTATTTAATTTTAAACAAGTTTCCGATCATCGATATTAAAACAATTCTTAAATACTAACTCATAAACTTTGTTTACAATCCAAAAACCCGCGCTTTCGAAGTGCGGGTCAAAATCTAGTCTGTATTATTAAAACTCAAGTAGAAAATTGGAGTGTTTGGAGACGTGAATTGCAGTTTAAAAATGAGGTTTGTTTGGAAACATGAATAACAATATTAAATGAGAATTGTTTGGAAACATAACTAGCAGTATATTTACTTCTTTTTATTTACACATTTAGTCATTGTATTTATAATAAATTAGGTATTTTCTTTTTGTAATTCCTTTTATTTGCAGATTATATCACTGTATTTAAAATGAATTTAAATTAATTAATTACATTTCCAAACTTACTTAAAGCAAATTGATATTCATATATTGATCATTATTAATATTGTAAAATCATTACTAAATATTTTTTTTTCTATTTCACTTAATTTAGCCAAACACATAAAATAATTTTTTTTTTATTTGTTTACGGAATCAGTTAGACATAGACATTCGGGTACCCATTTAGGTACGGGTCTTTTCTTTCGGGTATAGAGTTTTTGAGTTTTGAAATTTCTTTTTAGGTACTTCCTTTTTGTGTTTCTTTTTAGTTACAGATTCTACCTTTGCATTTAAAATCAATTTAAATTAATTAATTACAATTCCAAAACTTATATAAACAAATCAATATTCATATATTGATCATTATTAATATTTTCTTACTGAATAAAATTTTCTATTTCACTTAATTTAGCCAAACACATTAAAAGTATTTTTTTATTTGTTTACAGAATCCGTTAGGCATAGACATTTGGGTACCATTTAGATACCGGTCGTTTCTTTCAGGTATAGATTTTTTGGGTTTTGAAATTAGACCATGTTTGAATATAATTTATGTGTGAGTTTCAAGTTCGATCACACGGGTCTGTATGAATTTTGTTCTGATGTATAGGAAACTAAAAATATTCAAATAACGAATGTATTTGAAAATGAATAGGATATTTGAACCAAAAGTAACGGCTGCACCTAACAAAAAATCAATATAAAAGTATTGTACATTTAGATTCAAAATCATTTCTTTTAACAACAACCTACACAAATATATTGATTTGTATAAAATTTTAAATTACAATGTAAATATTTAATTAATATAAAAATATGTCACATTGTTTAAAAAAAATATCAATATAAAGTATTATACATTTGCGTTCTAAAATCATTTATTTTAACAACAAGCCAAATAAATATGTTGATTGGAGAGGAAATAAAACAAAGCCAAAAAACACATAGTTTACGAGAGACTCTATGTGTCGAATTTATTATAAAGAAAGTTTTACTAAGATAAATACATTCAATAATTACAAACAAATAATATATTTCATAAAAGTGAAAATAATATCCGCACTTTCAAGGTGGTCAAAATCTAGTTTATTTGATATCTTAAGCAATAGTACATTTTACTATATTAATGTAATATAGTTATAGAAGTTTATTAAGATTTTATACATATCAGAAAAGCATTTTTATTTTATTTTATTTAGATGTTTTTAAGAATTACCAACTACTAATTTTAGTGGTCACATAAATTTTACCAAGTAAACACAGTCTTTAAGACGGTGATGGGTTGAATTTTTTTTTTTTTTTTGACGTATGAAAATATGATAATTGAAGGTGAGGACATTGTGAGATAAACGACATTCAACGTAATATATATAACGACGTTTGACATTGTTAAAGGGAGTATAATATTTTTCTGTACCAAATGGTTTGTTCGTGTAGAAAAAGATATGGCTTTTTTTGTCATCAGATATGGCTTAATAAATAAAAATCTCAATTAAATCATTGTTAGAAAAATATAAGGTAAAAGATTGTTATTAGTTAAACACTATGGTAAGATCAAAAATATTGTTAGTTAATGAAAATGTCCAACAACCTTATATAATAATTTTTTTAAATGATTCTGTTTTAATAGTATAGACTAGATTCTGATATGCCCTTCAAAGGACGGATATATTTTTCTATCCACTTTTTTTTTAATATTTTTTGTTGAAAAATTAATTTACGCAAACAAAATTATGATTTTAACCTTTTTTATGAAATTTATATTAAATTTATTTATATGACTTATTTTTTTACTTTAAATAGGACTAAACTTTTGAAGACTTCAAATAATTCTGACCCTATTATGATTTTGTTTATTTAACCCGTTGCTAAACTTATTTCACACTGATTTTATATTTAATATTTTAATTTAAATAAAATAATTTATATTTTCACCCACTCTGCATTGATAAAATTCATTTTTGTGTGTTTTAAAGTTTTTCAATAATTTTATAAAATTTAGTTTATATGATTTATTTTTTATTTTAAATTGAGTTATTTTAAAGGATTTGAGATAATCAGACCCGCATTATGGTTCTTGACTTAATTTATATGTTATATATTATTTTATTCAAACTAAACTAACTTTTTGTGAAGATTAGGTATTTTGACATACATTATTCAAAGTTATATGTTATATGTTATTTTACTTTAGATTTTTGAAATTTACAGTATATATGAATCTTAATATTTTAAAGTAATTTAAATGAGTTATTCGATCGAGAACTGAAATTTAAAAAATACCCCAATAGGACTGAAATATTTAACCTTGAAAATCCAAAATTCGCATAGATCTTAACGGAAACCAAATGGTTACTCGAACACCTACCCCTAATTTCTATATAAAAAATTGTGCAGGTTTGGACATATTTATCCGGAACCAAAGAACCAAAATTAAATGTGAATGGTATTAAATAACTAAGAGAAATTGCCACTAATAGCACTGTTATGATACCACTTTTCAAAAATACACTAACCAACTTTACCATTAACTTTTAAAGAGTAGAAAGACTACTATACCCTTACATACACAACATATTATCTTCTCTTCCCCTCTCCAAATCTCATCGTCGATCAAGACCTTCTCTCCTCTGAAAAAGCTCGACGTCTTCTCTCCGGTGACCAATTTCGACGATATCAAAGATGTTCCGGCGACCAAATCCAAGTGATAATCGGACGAAATCAACGAATCTAATTACTCCGACGAGATTGACGATGCTCCGGTGAACACTTACAAGCTCCGGTGAACGTAATCGACAAAATCAGAGATAGATTTGTAAGTTTGTTTGAATTCCGACTTTAATTTAATCTATTTAAAGCCCTAAATCTAATTGATGTGTTTGAAGTAGCGAGATGAAATTATATGTGGCTGGTTTGCGTTCAGATTTTGAAGATCAAAGAGGTTGGTGAGCTGTTTGAAGAAGCAAGAGGGACTCTGAACAAGAAGTGGTTTGTGCTATCAAAGAACTACAGATTTATAAAGCTTTATAAAAGTTGCAGAGTTGGCTTCTTAACACCATCTTTTCTATCATCTTCTTTAGACGTCTCTTATACTTGAAGAGGTTAATTGTACATCTAAGTGAGTTTGACTGCAATCATTTTGATGTTGATCCCTATTTTTCTTATAATCAGGTTATAATGATTGAAGTGTGTTCTGTATGTGGAGAATGGAAGCTAATAAATGGAATTCATTGGGATTTCACAATCGATGTTGATCGAGGATGTTCTTTTAGTATGATTCATGAAGATGTCAGCTACAATGATTTGATTGGGGTTGTTTTAGAAGATTTTGGGATCGATGACAACAGAAACAGTGTAAATCTTAGCTATGTCTCACCTTCCAAATTAAACTTTGGTACAAAAGAGCTTCCTCCAGTTTTTATTAGGAATGATCGTCAAGTAACGTCATATATGAACAAACTTCAAGATAATGCAGACATTCATCTATGTGTAACTATTAAGGTAACCACATGAAATTCTTATGCTAGCGTTTTTTTGTTTATAAGCGTTATCAGTTATTCTTCAAGGTAGTATGTAGTACTCATGAATATAGAGATTCACTATTACATTCATGTTTTTTTCTTTTTATATTTCAGAGAAAAGCACAAATATCGCCATTGATTATATCAAACATGATGCAGACACGGGATGAAATTTCCAGTACTCATGATTCACCTATTGCTGGAAGTAGTAACGCATTTGAGGTATTTTTCAAAAGTCTTACCTTAACGTTCGTAATTATAAGGCCTTATATATTGTTTTAGACATTAGGATTTAATGGAGTACTACAAAGAAGTATTGCTACTAGTGAGCTAATTTTGAATTTCGAGCTAATTTTGGTTGTGATATTTTTTTAAATAAATTTTTTATTTTATAATGCTTTATAAAACTTAATAGATCCATGCTTACTTTTTCAGAGAGGAACACACACACCCCCCAAGAGTGAATGGAACAACATTCATAGAGTTGACGAAGTCTCTGGTATAGAACATACTCGTATAAGAGATACTCCTATTTCTCCTTCTAGTGGTGTTATTGGCAATAAGGTACATATAACTTTCTGTTGATGTGAATATATCAGTATCTTATAATGGGTTATAAATTATATTTTCTAACTGTTTTTCTAATTGTTTTTGTTTTAGAGAGGATTTCACTCAATGGGACCTGATGTATATGGATCTGAAAAGTCAAAATTGTCATCTTTTTCTAGTAAACGTGGTAGAGAAAGCATGAGAGAGGATTCACATTCCCATTCAGAAATCTTGTCACCAATTTGTTTTGCAAATCAACGCGATGATGATAATGATTTGTTCTGCGGGAAGTTTTTCAAGGATAAAAAGGAAATGAGCACAAAGTTGAAGCTGCATGCTGTTAGTCAAGGCTTTGAGTTCTCCACACAGTATTCAGTCAAACAACGTTATATTCTTAAGTGTGTGGATGAAAAATGTAGTTGAGATTTTCGTGCGAAATCAGTTAAAGAATCTAAGAGTTTTGTTGTGCGCCATTATGTATCTAAGCATACATGTGACACTTCTCTGAGACGTGTTAACCATCGGCAAGCTACTGCAAAAATGTTGGGAAGTATGGTCACCAGTAGTTATAAAGGAGGAAAGATTGGGTTGAAGCCTAAACAGATCATAGACAAAGCTAGAGATGATCATGGTGTTGTGATTTCATATTCAAAGGCTTGGAGGTGTCAAGAGCATGCCCAAGATCTCGCTAGGGGTACTCCTGATGACAGTTTTCAAGCTTTGCCCAGCTGGTTTCACATGTTTAAAGAGAAGAATCCAGGTTCAGAGACTTTTATTGAAGTTGATTATGTGGAGAAATTCAAATATATTTTTGTCGTTTGGTCCAACTATCAGAGGGTTTAAGCTGATGAGGAAGGTACTTTCTATTGATGGTGCACATCTGAAATCAAAGTATAAAGGAACTCTACTTGCTGCGACAGCACAAGATGGTAATTTTCACTTGTATCCTATAGCTTTTGCTATAGTTGATTCTGAGAATGAGGCCTCATGGAGTTGGTTTATGATGTGTATGAAAACCATCATTCCTGACGAGGAGGATCTGGTTTTTATCTCTGATCGTGCAGCCTCTATTGAAAAAGCTCTTTTACAACATTATCCGCTTGCTCACCATGGTATTTGCATCTTCCATTTTGAAAAGAATGTCCTGGACAAGTTTAAGAGTTCAACACTTATCCCATTGATTGTTGAGGCTGCTTATGCTTACACCAAGGGAGATTTCGATTATTTGTTTGATGAAATTGAGGCGTCCGACACTGAAGTAGCTGAGTATCTTCGTAATGCGGACTTCAAGAAGTGGTCGCGAGCTTATTCTCCTGCCAATCGCTACAACATCATGACATCAAACTTGGCGGAATCAATTAACTCTTTGCTGAAAGATAGTCGTGAGTATCCGATAGTCTGTCTTTTTGACACTATTAGGATGATTATGACTAGGTGGTTCACTGAACGTCGTGATGAAGGAGATTTTCATATCCACCTCTCCACATTCAAAGTAGGGAAAAAGATGAAGGAGTTATATAATCTTAAGTCTCGCTGGCTTGAGGTTTCCAAAATCAATGATTCAAAGTATGAGGTTAAGGGAGATACAAGAGATCAAGTGGTGTATTTTCAAAACAGGCATTTTTCATGCTTGGTGTTTGATGTCGAGAAGTTTCCTTGCGCTCATGCTATTGCCGCTGCAAAAGCTGGAAATAAACATGAAAATGATTATGTCGATGATTTTTTCTCCAATGAAAGGTGCGTTCTCTCAGTCATGTTTTATAAATGTTTATAGAGGTTATCGTATTTATAATGGTTTATAAACATTATTCTTTAACACTTGTTTTACATTTTTTTCCTTCTTGGTTGTATCTTTCATCTAATTCTCTCAATTTTCTTATTAGGTTTAAGCAAGCATATTCAGAAAGCATATATCATGTTGGTGATAAAGCATATTGGGATATTCCCTCCTATGTAACAAAATTTGTTTGTCGCCCTCCATCTACTCGCTTTCCTAGTGGCAGAAGGAAGAAAAAAAAGAATTCCAAGTTCGTGGGAGTACGGAAAATACCGGTCCAAATCCGAATCAACATCCAAATCATACAAATGCAGCAGATGTGGACAGCAAGGACACAACAAGAGTACATGTGTTGAGCCAATTGGATAACAAGAGTCTTTTTATCAAAACTTGTCTTCATTTGATTATTTTATATGATGTTATAACAATTTGAATCTCATATCTTTTGAACCTTTTATTATTACATTCATCATTTTATAGTATGCTTTACAGAATTTATAAGTGTTTCTAAAAGTTTTACGTTACTAAAAAATTGTGTGGTTATGTTAATCAACTATCCTTTATAAGATCCTTATAAATTTTAGAGTTGAAATTTATTTCAGAATTTATATGTTTCTAAGATATTTGATGTCATTGGCTCAGCTTACCAATGTGAATATAGATCAAATAAGTTTCTTAGAAAAGGATTAAGTTCAAACCAGAATGATTAAAGTACAAACCAAAAGATGTTCTTTCATCAAAGCCATTAAAAAGATAACAGTTATAATTTCAAAAGGGAACAAAAGATAGCACTAAAAACTGAACGAGCGTTCATTTCTTCAAATCTCCATGTCTTCTACTCCGGATCATCAGTTGAATCTTTCCCAGCTTGTGTCTTTTGTTTTTCCGAGATGGAGGTGCCTGCAACAGCTCTCTTCATAAACAAAAAATAAGAGAAATCAATAATGATTTTTGGAAGTAGCTAATGAAACTCAAAAGAACATTTTATAAGACGTTATAAAGAGAGTTATTTTAACTTTCTTCCTGCTGGTCTTCCTAGTTTCCTCTTTTCAACTTGCTCGGGCTTCTCGGCTTCATCATCTGCTTCCACTTGTTGTTTTTTCTCCTCATTTGTTTTTCCCTATTTCAAAAAAAAAGCTATAAACAAAACTTCATTGGACTGCTATTTTATAAGACGTTATAAAGAGATTTATTTTACCTTTCTTCCTGCTGGTCTTCCTAGTTTCCTCTTTTCACCTTTCTCCGGCTTCTCGGCTTCATCATCTGCTTCCACTTGTTGTTTTTTCTCCTCATTTGTTTTGCCCTATTTCAAAAGAAAAAAAGCTATAAACAAAAACTTCATTGGAATGCTATTTTATAAGACGTTATAAAGAGATTTGTTTTACCTTTCTTCCTGCTGGTCTTCCTAGTTTCCTCTTTTCACCTTTCTCCGGCTTCTCGGCTTTCATCATCTGCTTCCACTTGTTGTTTTTTCTCCTCATTTGTTTTGCCCTATTTCAAAAAAAAAAAGCTATAAACAAAAACTTCATTGGAAAGCCATTTTATAAGACGTTATAAAGCGAGTTATTTTACCTTTTTTCCTGTTGGTCTTCCTGGTTTCTTCTTTTCACCTTTCTCTGCCTTCTTGGCTTCATCATCTGCTTCAACTTGTTGTTTTCTCCTCATTTGTTTTGCTATTTCAAAGAAAAAGCTATAAACAAAAACTTCATTGGAAAGCCATTTTATAAGACGTTATAAAGCGAGTTATTTTACCTTTTTTCCTGTTGGTCTTCCTGGTTTCTTCTTTTCACCTTTCTCTGCCTTCTTGGCTTCATCATCTGCTTCAACTTGTTGTTTTTTCTCCTCATTTGTTTTGCCCTATTTCAAAAGAAAAAAGCTATAAACAAAAACTTCATTGGAAAGCCATTTTATAAGACGTTATAAAGCGAGTTATTTTACCTTTCTTCCTGGTTTATTCTTTTCACCTTTCTCGGGCTTGTCGGCTTCATCATTTGCTTCCCCTTGTTGTTCTTTCCCCTCATGTGTTTTGTTCTATTTCAAAAAAAAAGACATAAACAAAAATGATTTTTGGAAGTAGTCTATGAAATTCGGAAGAACATTTTATAAGACGTTGTAAAGAAATTTATTTACCTTTCTTCCTGCTGGTCTTCCTCGTTTCTTCTGTTCAACTTGCACCGGCTTCTCGGCTCCATCATCAACTTGTTCTTCTTCTTCTTGTTCCTATTTCCAAGAAAAAACAACAACATGTTTATCAAATTAGAATTTTTATGTGTATTGGTAAGTTAATCGACTTTGTTGTTGTCTTATTGTTCACACCTTGAGGTTGAGATCTTCCAATACACCTCCTATTACATCATCAGCAGAAACATCCCTAGGTTGTATTTTTTGTTTTTTGGATTTGGAGGTGCTAGCACCGGCTCCCTTTATAAGAAACCAATTAAGAAAAACATGAATTCTATTTTTTGGAAGCACTCTACTGAATTCAAAAGAGCATTTTATAAGACATTATAAAGAGAGTTATTTACATTATAAAATACACGGTTTTACTTTTGAACGTGGATTAGTGTGATCACGCGCATATGAGTGATGAGACGGTTATACTTCTCTTCAACCGTTTGCTTTTTCGGTTATCGAGTTCATCATCATCCCCTTGACCATTTGATTTTTCTATGGTTATAGGCCTTTATAAATATTATAAGTGGTTTTCAAATCATGTGCAAATTGTTAATCATTTTTGAAGGTATTATAATGGGTTACAAATACATGGTTTATAAAGGGTTATAAATACAGTTTTTTAACTGATTTTTCATAATTCTAATACATTTTTTTATAAATCTTATCTTGTTAAAGTTTTATAAAATCACTTTTGCAAATTTTGATTCCCCATTTGAATCTTGTTTTTGGCCGGGCCAACTTTTGAACGTGGATTAGTGTGATCATGCGCATATGAGTGATGGGACGGTTATACTTCTCTTCAACCGTTTGCTTTTTCGGTTATCGAGTTCATCATCATCCCCTTGACCCTTTTGCATTGCTCATCCTCTTTATATCCCCAAATTCTTGGTTTCTTCTTAAAGCTCTCTCTTTCTTCTCTCAAATTCTCTCAAATCTCTCTAGACCTTTTCTTCATTAAAATCTCAAAAAGTGGTAATGGATATTCCTAACTTCAATCCTACTCCCATTCCATACGTTTCTTTTGAGCAACGTCTCAACTCAAACCGTGCTATCTTCGCCGACATCGGTTTTCCCAACGACGAGTCTCACCAACGCTTCACCAACGAAAATGCTCGCCTCACGTACGAAGACATGTGTCTTCATGGATTTATTGTGCAAGGTAATCTTTCTCCTCAAGACTCCAATTTTACCGAAGTGTTTCGTCTCCTAGATAGGGTTGAGTGGTCGTATACCGTCTTGCATGCTCGTGCCTTCTGTCCTAGGGTTGTTAGAGAGTTGATCTCAAACCTTTACTTCAGTTCTGATTCGGTGTTGATCCGTGGCACTCGGTTTCGTTTCGATCCTGATGTGATCAACATCATTATGATGACACCTCATGTCAATGAGTCTTTTGATTGGGAAAGTTGTGATCTTTCGTTGGCTATCTCGACTCTCACGGGTTACCGTTGCTCCGGTTGGACTGGTTTTACTCTCACTGCACTCATTCCTCCATATCAAATCTTCTACCATGTCTGTAAACGAAACTGGCTTCCTGGACCGGATACTGATGCAATGATCAAGCAGCGCATGCGCCTGATTTATGCTCTCGTGAACCGCCGAGCAATCAACTTTGGACAACTCGTTTATGATCAGGTTGTGGCCATGGCTCGTCACTTTGATGAGGAGAAGAATATCATCTTTCCCAATCTTATCTACCAGGTTCTTCAGTTTCAAAAGGAGATCCCCTTGCTTCCCGGAGATGAAGCACCCGTTGGAGAAGGAGTGAAAATTTCTAGCACACCAGCTGACTCGCTTGCTCTCAACAACCGTGGCCCGCGGGGACGTAGAAGGATCGATGGTTAACGTGTTCTTGTGTACTATCGTATGGTTTGGTTTTTTCTAATGTTGTTGGTCCATAACTTAACTAGGCTATCCTATGGTTTTCTTTTTCAAATGTTGTTGAATCATTTTCGTTTTATGTTTTGAACTCATTAGGCTGTATGTTGTAACTCTTGAACCTTCTCGTTTTATGTTGTAGTAGTATGTTAATGTGATTTCGTGTCTTTCTTATAAATTTTTTAATCATTTCTTGCGAATAATAATTTATAGGCCTTTATAAATTCTTTTACATAGATTTATAATGGCTTATACAACAATCTTAAAATAATAGCCATTTAAAATAATCTTAAACTCTTACTACTTAATTTATAATGGCTTATAAATTAATCTTAAAATGATAACCATTTAAACTAATCTTAAACTCTTATTACTTAATTTACAATTTCTTATAAAATAATATTTAGCTCTTAAAATAATAGCCATTTAAAACAATCTTAAATTCTTATTACTTAATTTATAATGTCTTATAAACAATAGTTTATAAAGTAAACTCTTATTACTGATTTTATAAGGGCTTATAAGCCATTTCTATTAAGGTGTTATAAAGCTACCAAAATACAAAGTTTTATGAAAAATTAACCTTAATTCGTATGAATTGGGTTTCGAACCCGGGCTAAGAAGAATCTAAAGGCTTCAGTTCACCACTAGACCACAATCACAAACTTGTACCTTGAAACGAGTCATCTCCTATTGTTCTTTACATCTCTTATAAAATATTATAATGGCTTATAAATATAAAGTTCTACGAAAAAATAATTATAATCATATTGATAGGGACTCGAACCCGGGCTTAGACGAATCTGAAGGCTTCAGTTCACCACTAGACCACAATCACAAACTTGTTCCTTGAAACGATTCATCTTCTATTGTTCTTTACATCTCTTATAAAATTCTTATTACTTAATTTATAATGGCTTATAAACAATAGTTTATAAACTCTTATTACTGATTTTATAAGGGCTTATAAGCCATTTCTATTAAGGTGTTATAAAGATACCAAAATACAAATTTTTATGAAAATATAACCTTAATTCGTATGAATTGGGTTTCGAACCCGGGCTAAGAAGAATCTAAAGGCTTCAGTTCACCACTAGACCACAATCACAAACTTGTACCTTGAAACGAGTCATCTCCTATTGTTCTTTACATCTCTTATAAAATATTATAATGGCTTATAAATATAAAGTTCTACGAAAAAATAATTATAATCATATTGATAGGGACTCGAACCCGGGCTTAGACGAATCTGAAGGCTTCAGTTCACCACTAGACCACAATCACAAACTTGTTCCTTGAAACGAGTCATCTCCTATTGTTTTTTACATCTCTTATAAAGTATTATAATGGCTTATAAATATAAAGTTCTATGAAATAATAATTCAAATTATTGATTTTATAAGGGTTTATAAGCCATTTCTAATAAGGTGTTATAAATATACCAAAATTCATAGTTTTATAATCGGTTATTAAGATACCAAATTTCAAATGTTTATAAAGGGTTATAAGTTATTTTTATAAGTGAGTTACATCACATTCTTATTTCTTAAATTCTTATCTGTCTTTTTTTTTTGAATGAAACACAATACAAGAGATAAACACTTTAAAAAAATACTTATTCCATTTAAAATAAAAACTGATTATTTTAAAACATAGCAAAACAGATTGATAACAATAGATTAAACATAGCAAAACATGAGACTACTCTTCCAACAACCACTTCTCGCCAAGCTTGTCCCAATCAGAGATTTTAACCTTTATACCACCACGGATGTCTTCGGCTTCGGCATGCTCAAGAGTGAGTTTCTCCAATTCAGCAACCAAGTCAAATTTCCCTTCAGACTCAATAATTGCATTAAGCAATTCAATTTGGTCATCAAGGGAATTTACAGTGCCGGATGCCACAGTCCATGCAACTTCAGATTTCTTGTGCTCGTTGGACAAGCGTAGAAGAGCCCGGTAATGCTCTGTTGTTTCCTTCTTTCCTTTGTTGAACCCTTCAGCCGCATCTGATCCTTAAACATCCTGCATGGGACGCTTCATCATCTTCTTAGAACCATCCATTGTCACTTGATTCTGCAACAAATTCGAAACCAGGATGTTAAATCGAAACATGGATGTTATGGTATTACAGATGTAGAGAAAAGTTCGTGAATTGAATGGAAAATGAGAAATTCCGAAAACTAACTTATATTGCAAAAGGATAAAATAGAAGAAATGAAGTAAGTGAACAAGAGATATGATGTCTTCCTTTGTATTTATAGATCACAAAGAACCCTTCGAGTACTGGGATTATTGAAGTCGTTTGAAAGAAACTCTTCGGTTACTAAACTTATTATTGAAGTCGTTCAAAGGAACCGTTCGATATATGCGTGAACAAAACGGTTATAAACGGTTATAAGTGATTTTTCAAATTCTAATACATTATTGTTTATATGATGCTAAGAAATGTTTTAATAATCTCATGCGATTAATTATTTATAGGCCTTTATAAATTGTTTTACATAGATTTAAGATATTTTTTAAACTCTTATTACTTATTTTATAAGGGTTTATAAACAATAGTTTATAAAGTGTTATAAAGTTTATGAAATACAAAGTTATCTGTTAACTTCATAAATAAGAACAGAGCCATAAAATCCAAGACATAAACTCATATAATATTCAGAATTCTTCAAAGAAACAAAGTTTCCCAAGGAAGAGTAAAAACAGATTGTTGTTCACACATAACTGTAATCAAGCGATAAAGTTTTTGTTCATTCTCACATTAGTACTCATTGTAATTCTGAGAAGATATCAACCGCCAACTTTTCTCTGATGAATGCAATTTTTTCTTCACTCAGCTTTGTGAAGTCTACTATACGCATTGCATGGCACTCTATCAGCTTCAATGCATAAACTCCACTGTCTTCTATTTTAAGAACCTGAAAACAAAAAAGTTGTTAGTAAGAATGAGGATATAACTTATAGTACACCCTTTTTATCTATAATACAAATCTAACATTTTAAGTTCAAAGATTTATAAGCTGTTATAAATCATGTTACCTGTGGGTAATCTTCAGATACAACATTTATATCAAATTTACTTGTATCCACGTTGACATCTTTGAAGATGTTGCGAAGCATGAATGGGAGAACCATTGCATATGCATTGACATATGCTCTAATGTTCGCATCTGTGAACTTCACTGCTGCGCTATTGAATGCTGTGACGCTTCTCTTCTCTAGATTGACCACAATTCCAAGCCAATACTTTTCTTCAATTTCAATTGCCGAATACAGGACGCTGATATTCTTCTCTATGTTGTACTTTCCAAAGCCACTTTCAAACTGGAAACCTTCCTTGTCATCTAAAAACTCATCATAAAGTTCATCTATTTCTTCAAGGAATTTCACTCCAACAACTAAGGCAGTTTTGTTCAGAAACAAATCTGGATTGTTTCTCTTTCTCGTTTTCAACAGCTCCAAACCTGCTTCAATAGGCTGAGGCAAACATAAAAGAAAAAATACTCATAAAAAGTGATCATCTAATAATATAGAGAAGAATAGGATAAATTTATAAGCAATTATAAAGAAGATTTTTCACACCGTTCTCAAAAGCTTTCTTCCTGGAGTTTCAAGATCTGAAAACCACTTCGCGTTTACTCTCACATTGTTGATTATCAGTGTGTGTTTCCTACGTCGAAAACACATAATTATAAAATACTATGCATGTATATAATTGGAACACTACATTAAATATATAATACGTTATAAAAAAAACTCACTTGTTTTTGTTTGACATTTTCCATTCTGTCATTTTTTCCTTTCTGCTCTTATCAACTGACTCAAAGGGATGAATTATTGGATGTTTCTTCCTTGCTCCCGTAAATGGTGGCTGTGTATGAATGCATGGTATTTGACCTCTTTCATTTCTTCTTAGTGCAACGTCACCTATATCACCTTTATTCTTCTTTTTAACTGGAGGCTCAGCATCATCATTTACCTATACAACAAATAAAATAATTTTTTTTCAAAGAGATATGTTTATGAAACTAAACAAACATTCATAAACTAAACAAACCTGGTTGTCTTGTTGTACTGATCTCTTTTTAGTTTTCATTAAAGGTTGGAACTCAGACTTCTCACCAACATCTCTCATAAGAACCTGAATCATGTAAATCTTTATAAGGCTTTAAGAGACCTTATCAAATATGAAATAGATTTATAAGGCTTTATAAAATACCTCAGTTGCACACTTTATACTACTACGACTTTCTTGAGAAAGAAGATCAAACTTAGGAGTGGTATATGTTGGAGTAGGCGATGTAACCTGAATACAAAATATTTTCTGGAACCATAAGTTTAAGCTTTATACATTAAAATCTTCAAGTCGTAAAATATATAGAAATTTGTTACCCTTGTATCAAAGTTTGGGGTAGTGAATGTTTGAGAAGACGACGTCACCTGCAAAAGATAAGATTAATCAAGTTTTATATCAAAAAAATTATAAACCTTTTATATTTCTATTTTAGATTTTGTACCTGTGACTTTTGTTTCTTGAAGCTTTCGTTTTCCATTTTTTCAGTCTCTTCGTCTTGAGTGATTTTCTCTGTAATCTCATTTTCCCCAATAGTATTCACTTCCGTTAGTTGCTGCGTAGCAAAATTGCTTCTTCATCAATTATCTCTTCATCATTTCCATCATCTGCTGCATTTCTTTTATCACCAGGATTTGCTTCTTCTTCATTTTCATCATTGGGTGCACCTTTTGTATCATCAAAGAAGTTGTCTGCATTCTCATAATCTTGTTTATTTGATGAGCCGTCAGGTACCTTCAAGAAATCATGTCATATTAGTTAAAGAAAAAAACATGTGAAAGTTTTTATAAGTGCTTGGAAAAGTTATTTGCTTACCTTAACTCCTAAGACATTCTGGATTATTTCTACTCGTTTACCCAAATCATAAACCATTTGGATTAGCTTATCGAGTTTCTCACTGTTAGACATGGAACCATCTTCATCTTGATTTTTCTCCTTATCTTTCTCATGCGCTTCATCTTTTCTTTTCTCTCCACTCTTCTTCTGCTCCTGCTCATTAACAGATTTATAATTTTGAAAAACGATAGCCTTATTATACATTTTCTATATATACATATTCATCCTCCAATTTTGATAACACAATAAGAAAAGAACTTTTATAAACCTTTATAAAGAGAGTTCTTTACCTTATTTCTTCTTCCTTCTTTCTGCCTTTCAACTACCACGGGGTCCTCGAGTCCTGCATCAGCTTCCATTTGTTCTTTTTCCTTCTCAAGTGTATGCCCCTATTTTAAGAAGGAAAAAGAAAACAATAACAGATTTTACGATGGCTTATAATTCCCTCAAGTAGTCTAAGTTTATAATAGCTTATAAATTATCTTACTTCATTGAATTCGCCATCAGCTCCCACCTGTGGTTCTTCATCATCTTGTGTCTGCTCCTATTTCCAAAAGAAAAAAAGAAAAAACAGTAACAGAAATGCTGATGGTATGTAAACATATTAATCTTTAAATGTTATAAACCGTTATAAAGAAAGTTCTTTACCTTGTAAAGAGGATCCTCGAGTCCTGCATCAGCTTCCATTTGTTCTTCTTCTTCTTTCTCAAGTGTCTGCCCCTATTTCAAGAAGAGAAAAAAACAAAAAAAACAATAACAGATTTTACGATGGCTTATAATTCCCTCAAGTAGTCTAAGTTTATAATAGCTTATAAATTATCTTACTTCATTGAATTCGCCATCAGCTCCCACCCGTGGTTCTTCATCATCTTGTGTATGCTCCTATTTCCAAAAGAAAAAAAGAAAAAACAGTAACAGAAATGCTGATGGTATGTAAACATATTAATCTTTAAATTTTATAAACCGTTATAAAGAGAGTTCTTTACCTTGTAAAGAGGATCCTCGAGTCCTGCATCAGCTTCCATTTGTTCTTCTTCTTCTTTCTCAAGTGTCTGCCCCTATTTCAAGAAGAGAAAAAAAAAACAAACATATGATGGCTTACAATTTTTAAATAAATGATAGTCCAATTTTATAAAGGTTTATAAATTAGTTTACTTCATTGGCTTTTGAAGTTTCTCTTTCTTTATCAACGTCGCCCAATTCAGCATCAGCTTCAACTAGTTGTTCTTCTTCATCTTGTGTTTGCTCCTATTTCAAAAAATTCAATAAAAATATTTATAAATGCTTATAATATTTAACAATTTCAAATTTTATAAAGCCTTATAAAACCTCAAAAACCCATTGACCTCAGAGTTTTGCTGTACATCTTTGTCTTCTGCCCTGCTTTGTCGAGCAAGGTCTTCTGTTGTAAGAAAAATATCTACAAATCCTTGTTCCCAATCGCTTTTCTTCAATTTGTATCCTTGTTGAACTAGTTGTACAATACTGTCAAAGTCAGTATCATCAGGATATGTCGGGTTCACCAAATGTTTGAATTCCTCAGAGAATCCGATCACAGTAGTAACCACACCCTGTGACAAAGATAAAACAACATTTTTAACTATAAGTCTCCTGTGACCCTGTTTCAAGGAGTATGTTTATAAAACTATTTTTAAACAATACAGTAACAATAAATTTATAAAGGGAACTTTGGTTAAAACTCACATTGTTTTTCCTTTCCAACTCTAACAATTCAGAAATTGAAATAGACCTCGTTGAGTGCCAATGTAGACATAATGGGCCTGAAGAAGAAGTTTCCTGGTATGGCTTTCCCAGAGATTTTCCAAGCTTAGGGACTGACGACAAAGCCTACAGATTAATAGCTATCACAAAACCTGAAACTTCATAGCTTTCTCCTGTCCAAAAACTTGCTCTCAACCGTCTAATACTATTTAACAAAACTGAATACGCAAGTTTTCCCCAGGTCATCTTTGAGAATCTATCATAATTGTGATAAGCCATCAACCTTTTCTTCGGGATTAGAGAGCTAGTGTTTCCTGCTATAATCACGCCTTTTGTGATGATTGCTATTCCAATACATAGTCTCTCCAGTCTTGACATTGTTCGTGCTTTCTTTTCAAGCCGATGATACAAGGTACTCACCGTATACTTATCCCCCTTGGTTAGCATCCAAGGAAAAGGTTTCCTCAATTCTCTAAACATTGGCTCTGTTTTTGTTTTATCTTCCTCACAAGCTAATCCTGTTGTCAACTGAAATTCTCGCATCGAAAATCTCATTGGTTGATCATAGAATGTAAACCACAG
Organism: Brassica nigra; assembly: GCA_016432835.1. NCBI lineage: Eukaryota > Viridiplantae > Streptophyta > Magnoliopsida > Brassicales > Brassicaceae > Brassica > Brassica nigra. The sequence continues at coordinate 20,540,760 of CM028243.1, forward strand.
ACCTTCTCCTTTGGTCATTATTCTTCGCTGCATGATGAAATGAAACAAATCCTCTGAAAAATGAACGCTAGTCCTTCTTGCCAGCTTCACAATGCTTCCAATGTGTGAGATCTCTATTTGAGCAAACTCTTTTTCTCCTAATATATTAGCAACCTTAGAGACGTAGTCCATGTTCAAATGTTGGATGATCACTTTGTGATTATCTGGTGGTTCTGTTCCAGGTCCATATATCCTAGGAGGCAAACTCAAATTTGACCAAAAGTCATTGCTATCCAACTGGAAAACAAAAACAAAAGAAAAATTAAAATTTATATTACTTTATAAAACAATGATATGAACTTTCTAATCATGATCTATAGATACTTTATCCAAGCACAATGTTCATGTATTTCCAAAATATCTCAACACTAGAAGTAATAGAAGTAATAGACAATGTTCATGTAAATCGTTCTTCTTTATAAAGACTTATAAATCGTAGAGTTGAACTTTTAACAATATCCAGAAATCCAGATTTATAAGGGATTATAATTCTGTAAAAAATGCAGTGTTTGCTATTCAAAATCTTAATCTCAACACTGCAAGTAATAGACACTACATCTCAACACTATAAGTAATAGACACTACTCCTCTATTGCTAAATTGATCTTCTTTATAAAGACTTATAAATCGTCGAGTTGTACTTTTAACAATATCCATAAATCCAGATATATAAGGGATTATAATTCTGTAAAAAATGCAGTGTTTGCTATTCCAAAATCTTAATCTCAACACTGCAAGTAATAGACACTACATCTCAACACTAGAAGTAATAGACACTACTCCTCTATTGCTAAATCGATTTTCTTAATAAAGACTTATAAATCGTCGAGTTGTACTTTTAACAATATCCATAAATCCAGATTTATAAGGGATTATAATTCTGTAAAAAATGCAGTGTTTGCTATTCCAAAATATTAATCTCAACTTGAACTCCAAATAAACCTTGTTTGCCTTTTGGATAAAAGCAAATTTTTAAAAATCAAGGATGTTCATCACAGAAACTATTTTTCTTATATCTAACCATCCCTTCCAATTAGAAGTCTAAACCTATAGTCAACAAATTACAGAGATTAGAAACTTACAATTTGTGAATTTGGAGTCGACATTTCCGATGAATAGCTCGTCGGCGTCGGTGATCGTGTGAGACAGAGAATCTGTGTGTTAGCTCGTCGGAGATTTCAACGGAACGATGACGATGACTTTCGATGACGACGACGACGACTTTCGATGACAACGACGGCGACGATGGATCCTGAGGAGAGAAACGATGGATCTCGACAGAGAGAAAGTCACGATTGAGAGAAAAGTCGGTGATATCTTAGAGATAGTATGGTTAATTTTGTCTTTTACACATTAATGAAAAGTGTATTTGTGAAAATGTCCTTCTGTTGATGGTATTGTTGAAAAGTGGTACTACACAAAGTGTAGTTATGAAATTTCCCCAATAACTAAATATTCTAAAAATACTATTTATTAACTAAATTACCCGAATATTTTTATCCATAAATTTAAAACATAGTTATTTAAAGTTGGTATAATTATTCATTTATTTGTAAGCATAGTTATTGATACTATGAATATAAATGTTATTAATTGTTATTGATAATATATATACAGAATGGTACATGCATGAGGAAATCGAAGCATCTAATAGATGAATTGTTTGCTGTCAATTACTCTAGTCGAATATTCTTTCTTTGTTTAGATATATTGTTGTATACGTTATTTTTTCCTACTCAAAGTAATGCATCCTAAATTATAGGAAGTAAAGGGAAGGGGAGGTTATAAAATACCATGTCTCTTAGTAGATATGTATATGTCAAATACAGACAGTTAATTATTAAAAAAAATATGAATTGTAAATAATTGGACCAAACATTTATCAATTGGACATGCTTCTGTTTAATAGTATTGATGTTGCATATATTACATGACCCATTTATCATAGGTTTTTTATTAAAAATAACATTAAATTTCAATTTGTGCTTCTAGAGCGCGGAATTATTTATTTTTACATTTTATTTTTGTAACATATGAATTTCTACTTCAAATTTATATCATGTGTTTTGTGATTTTGTTTAACAGTTGTTTTCACATGTTTTGGATGACCAATATCTATACAAAATGTTAATATTGTGAAAATAATTTATTTGTTTTTGCAAATTTCACTATGAAATTAAATTAAAAATGACTTACAATATAATTTAAAATTAGGAATGGCTTGCAATATAATTTAATTCATTTACCTGAATTATAATTTGAAGAATATATAGATTGTATCTTAATTATGGACTAAATTAAATAATTGAAGTGTTTAAAACTAAAGATGTATAATAAAACTATAGTTTCTAAATTTTAATCAATAATAATTGTAAATATAGTGGTTTTTAATATAACATCAATTACAATGTTTAATTTTTTTGATAATTTCATTTTATTATTGAAATGAATAGGTCAAAGCTCGTATATTTAAACGCTTAGTATGAAAAAGATAGAGAATGGAGACCTAATTAATAATTAAAGAATCAACTAATGACTTTCCATACAATGTATACTAGGTCTTTCCCTACTCTATTTGTGCAGAAATAAAAGTTTTAAAATTTAAATTATACTCTAAAATTATGTTTTTTAAAAAAATTAGATTTTACTATTTGCTTAAAATATTTAATTTTAATTTGATTATATGTATAAATGAAGATAAAATAAATCTTTTAAAAATATTTAATAATATATATGTATGTTTAAATTATAATATTGGAAATATTTTTAACCTATTCTTGGGTAAAAATATATTAAATTAATTTTATACTAATTCTAAAAAAATAAGAGAATTCTGTTAGGTGTACAATTATCAAAACGTAAAATTAAATAATATTTTAAAAATTTATAGATATTAAAATAAACTAATGGTATTGATATTTAAAAGTACAATTTTAAAAACAACTGCATATAATTTTAAATAATTGTTATAGTAATAAAATTATATAATAATAAAAATAGAATTAAATATTATTTCGAAAATTGTAGAGTATTTGTAAAATATAATTATATTTTTATTTCTATTTTATAGTATTTATTGTTATTTAAGTGATGATTAGTGAGTTATTACCGTATTCTAAAATATTTACTAAAAATATAAATCAACATTAAATATAAATGTCTATATCACAATTATCTTTAATCCATGTCATGGTTGTTAATATGTCGTGTCATAATTTTTCTTTTAAAATCAATATGCTGACAAGTCCTGTATTTGAGTGAACAAATCCGGTTCCTCATAGTCTTGTCGATAATAGTACACATAGCATCTGTTTTCATCCAACCTGTATGATGCCTCCTTACATTCCTCTCACGCCAGAGGTGATAGATAACCATTTGAAAAAGCATTCTGATAAGTATCTTGTCAAGACTGTTATCATTGAACTCCTGCAACTGGTCCAAAGTTAATTAAGTGCCAGTCTGGGTCAATATGCGCACCAAGGAGACGATTTGCTAGCCTTAGCCAAACCGTAAAAGAGAAAGGACATGCGAAGAGCAAATGGTCTCGTGTCTCATCTCTTTCGCCACAAAAGGTGCAACCTTGTACCATCCCCCAAGAACGCATCCTATCTCCCGTGGACAGTTTGTTCTTCACCGTGAACCAAGTGATGAAGGAGAACCGAGGAACTGCCAGCGTGAACCAGACAACTCTACTCAAAGCCACAGTTGCTTTCTTCACTCGGATTTGTTCCCATGTCTTAGAAGTTCAGAACGTTTCCAGAATACTACAAGAAAACACGCTATATTTCGACGGACGTTCCGACGGACACCAAAGTCGTTGGACATTTTTGACGGTTTTCCGACGGAATTCCGACGAAAATAAACAATACAATATCGTCGGAATTTTGTTCCGCACCCCAAGGCGGCCGAGGTAGTTCGGTGAGCAGTTCCCGTGCATCGGGATCGTGTCACGAACAAAACTCGGTTCCCGCTCCAGCTGCCGATCCTGCTGCTGCTCAGCAGGATCCGGGGGTTATGTCAGTTGAACTATTGGTTCAACAACCAGGTCGAGAGCATCTCCCGGTTCTCCATCCCAACCCACGACCGGGACATACAACTTGGCTAGTATTTTTATTTTATTTGTAACATTGTGTTTTTCCATTAATTAACTTTCTAACATGCATTTTTTTTAAAGGTTCGACAAGTCGAGCAATGGCATTAGCAGGAGCATCAACAATATGATGTATTCCATGCTCCATACCGGATATTCGAAGTGGAGTTTGATCCCTCACGATGAATGGGAGTTGTGGTTTCGTTAGTTTGCGGTAACTCTTCAGTTTTTTTAAAGCATTTTCAATTTTTTATATATATCTACTTAATTAAATTATGTGTGTTTTGTAGCAACAATTCACTTGGAAGTCCGGTTTCACGGAAACAGTCTGTCAGAAATTCAACGAAAAGGGCTAAAAGGCCATGGACTCTTGTACGAAGCAGATAAATGCGTGGAAGACAGTATGGCAGAAGAACAAGAGGCCACGGTACATCAACGGGACGGTGTGGGAGCAGTTGATAGTCCATTGGAAGAAGGACGACACTGCAGCAACGTCTCGTAAGAACTCTAAGAACCGGAAGAGCGATCGTGGCGGGAAAGGTATGTATGTGCACAACCTCGGCGCTTGCTCTATGTCTTCTAATGAATATCAACTTGTAAGTTCTATTATTTTAATTTATCTTTATATTTATTTAAATAAATATTTTTATGTATTACATTGCTAATGGCTGTTTTTTAGATTGAAGCAAACGACGGTAATCCCCTTGATCGTCTCCAACTCATTAAGGAGGCTCAGACTAACAAGAAGACGGGTCAAATTTAGGACACTGTGATCAGAGAGGTCGTTAAGTTGGTGGAAACTCAAAAAGAAGTATTTCTAGCTTCTCAGCCTCTCTCTGATGATGGCGATTCTACGGGAGCTTCAACCAACTTGTCCCGATTGCAAATAAATGAGATGGTCGAAAAGGTAATTTTTTTATTAATATATTTATTTTATAATGTAGTTTACTAACTTTAAATATTTTTGTAGGCGGTTCCTAAAAGGAAAGGAGGCAGTTTAGTTGGGTTGGCCCGCTGCTTCTTCGTTTCCGTCTTCTTCGCAAGTTCCGTATGCCGATCCCATGATTCTGGAGCAGCTACAGAACAAAGATGAACGGATTGTGGCATTGGAGGAGCAGAACGCCAATATCCTTGCTGAGCTGGCGGATCAAAAGAAGATGAACGCCGAGATATTAGAGAGGCTAGATCGTTTGTTTCCTTCGGGTTCTTAGTTTTTTCTGATTTTTAAAACTTTCTGAATGTTTTTTTTTCTATTTCAGTTTGTATGAATTTAAATTCTATAATATTATTAGTTTTAAATTTCAGGTTTTGTTTATTTATTAATTTTAATATAAAAATATTTAAAATGCAAAATTTATTCATATTTAAAAATTGCATAGTTCCGACGAACCAATGGTTCGTCGGTATATTCCAACGAATCCTTGTCGTCGGCATATACCGACGAAACACGGGTTTGTCGGAATATACTGACGAATCAATGTCGTCGGAATATACTGACGAACTGTTTCCTCGAAATATTCCGACGACCACGATTCGTCGGTATATTCCGACGAACCCGTGTTTTGTCGGTATATTCCGACGAACGTGATTCGTCGGTATATTCCGACGAACGTGATTCGTCGGAATATAGTGTTTTCGATGAACTCTGTTCTCGGAAGATGGTGTTGGAGTGTCGTCGGAAGTTCGTTAGAATATTGTTTCTCGGTATTCGTCAGAAAGTCGTTGGAAACTCTGACGAAATTTTGACGAATATTTTTTTTCCGACCAAATGATACGGACGACCGCTTTCGTCGGAAATTCATCAAAATATATCTATTCCAACGAATTTTTGGCGATTTTGTCCGTCAGTATACACCTGTTTTCTTATAGTGGAAATTTTCCATCTCCTGACTAACATAGAACTATATCTCTCCCTAGGAAAGACGCTGGCACTGGTGTAGCAGTTATAGCAGTGAACAGATCATGATGGCGACGACTGCGCTGTCCCCTGATGGCCCAGTCACCCTGCTTGACTGCATCACTAACAGTAACCGTAGCTTGTCTAGGAATCCCAATATAAGTGATTCCTGCTGCGCCGGTGTTAGAGATGGCAAATCTTGGAGTTAGTTTGTGTTCAATGATATTGATTGACGAGTAAGTAGTTAAAATATCCAATGAATTTCAGAAATAAGTTTTATTATAAAATTATGTCTATATTATGAAAGGTTTTTCGATAATATCATTATAGCAAAAATAGATATTCATATTACTAAACATCATAAAGTGAAAGCCAGTTCTCAAAAAAAAAAAAACATCATAAAGTGATTACTTGATAAATATTTTATACTCTGTATATGTTGTCATACCTTTGGTATACAAATTTTTTATATAATATGAGACATAGGCAACGAATGTTTTGGTATGAAAATAATATGATTTGTGCGATACTATGTTAATTTCTTTTATAGTTTCGTTATATTCTAGGGGTGTGTTTGTACAGTTTATGATTTTGCTTTTATATTATAGGGTTTGAAAACTTAGGATTTATGTTATAGGTTCAGAAAAAAAAAATTATAGTATACTGTTTTCGATGGATGTTGTGATTGGTTGAGAAATATAATTCTAAATTGTAACGTAAATAGTCATAAAATGTGGTGATTCCTATTGGTTGAATATATAGCTGACAAAAATAATTAAAAATATATATTTTTAAATGACATGGTTTTATGAATATCTCTAAAACAATAAGGACAGAATCATATTAGGGATACTGTTTTAATAATATAGATTTATCATAGATTATTTATAATATATGGTCCTCTTGAGTGGTTTTCTAATTCCCGTACATGAACTGTAAAATTTGCTTTGAAAATTATAATCTGACTTTCAAACAAGAGTTGTAAGAGAAAAAAAAACGGAACTAAGATCTAGAAAAAATCAATTCGATCAAAATATATCATTCGTTGTTTGATTCAGATTTGTTTTTGTTGATCTGTCCTAAAAAAAGAAGAAAAAGAGAATGTATGGAATGTTAAGGGAGTGTAACTGAGGCCTACATCAATTTCTTAAGCTCGTTTGAATTTATAGATTTTCTGAAGTAATGAGCCTTTTATGTTTCACAAAGGCCTAAATCCATCAAATCGGATTATAGTTTTCATCTTCGGGAACAATGATCAAAGTTTTTTTTTCGAATGTAGCATACAGAACAAACAGAACAAGTGCCATTAGTTATGTAAAACGAGCCAAAATAGGCAGAGCAAATGGAACAAAATTTGAATGGTAATCATAATATCTACTATAAAGCATAAAAGGAAGACAGAGGTTAGCTATAGCAAAAAATAGGCCTGGGCATTTCGGGTATCGGTTCGGTTCGGTTCGGGTATTTCGGGTTTTGGGTAGTTCGGGTAGGGGTTAGAGGATCCATTTACTACTTTACAAAATTTTGGTTCGGTTCGGTTCGGATAGTTTCGGGTTCGGTTCGGTTCGGATAGTAAAACTAGGAACCAGAAAATACCAGGAAAAAAATTGGTTCTCATTGGGTTCCGGTTCCGGTTCGGATAGTTCGGGTAGTTCGGATAGTTCGGGTAAAATATCGGTTATTTAGGAAAAAACATCAAATAATTAGGATGATTTAGATAAAAAAAATTGGATATTTTGAATTACTTTGGATATTTCGGATAAAACTAATCGGATACTTTCGGAAAGTTCGGGTAGTTTTAGATATTTCATAATAATTTAGTTATCTTCAAATATTTTGGTTTCTTTTAATAAATTTTAAGTTATAAAGATAGATTTAGTTATGTTATATGTATATATGATTTATATTTTTATATATTCGGTACCCGTTCGGTTCTCGATTCGGTTTCGGTTCGGTTCGGTTATTTCGGATATAGAAATATAGGAACCATTCGGGTATTTGAGGATCCTCGGTTCGGTTCCGGTTCGGATATTTTGGTTCGGTTCCGGTTCGGTTCTTCGGTTCCGGTTATTTTGCCCAGGCCTAGCAAAAAACATTAACACTATTAAAAACCTATTCGATAGAGAAATTTATGCACGTAATCTGATCAGACAGTTAGCAATTTAATATGTTTGATTCAGTTTTATTGAAATGCATTTGATCGGTGATCAGATACATACACGAATTTTAAATGCTTATTTATATTTTGAGGACTTGTTTCTAAGTTGAAATCGTCCTGAATGAAAGGGAGATTTTTTTTTATGACCTTATTTTATCCAAACCAAAATAAGTATAAAATAAATGCGGCCCGTCGTCCAAGTCATTGCATTGTATGATATACAGATCTCCACTGATTTTTCACACCAATTTGATCAGAGTTACCTATCAATATACAGACTAATTCCATTAAAATGATCAAAATTAAACAGTTGGAGGGCGACGTGATCACAACATGGGATGAGCATGTGATGCAACTGTGTCACCAATTATTTTAATATAATCTAATCACACATACAACATTATCATTGCGTAACTACGTTGACCTACTATGGTTAAATACCACATCAAGCTTTTTTGTTCTATAATGGTAATCCATGTTGAAGTTGACTTGCTAGCTAGGGATAACTTCAAAACTTTGATCTCGTTTGTATTGATTTTAGTCATTTTCGGAAGATATGTGGAGCTTCTGTTCTACAAATCTTAAATGTCGTTACAAAAATGTTTTTATGGTTATAAACCTTAATAATCTAAGGCATCAAATTAGCAATGACATAACCACTTATCCCCAAAACTGGTTAATTTATCCCACCTGTGGTGTTTTAAAATGACTTATCACAAAGATGATGTACAAAATAAAAGTGGTTACACAAAGATAATAGGACATAAGATGACAATGTTAATAAAAATATAAAAGTGGTGGTTCACTTAATTAAAAGCACAATAAAATTGACCATATTATTTTAGTTTGTAACACTTCAAACTTCTCTATTCCACAAATATTTCTTATGCCACCTACATTTTCGACCATCAATTGCTTCGTTAATATTCCCTTAAAAATAATTTATCAATAGTAGTGCCCTTTGGTACAATCTCAGAAAGTCAACCATCTTGTAGTCATTAAGCTAAGCCAACCCCCCTTAATTATTTTATTACACGTTCACCCCGCCGGTCACCATAACGGCAGAGCTTTTGTCCTCATGAAACCCGGAGATTGTTAAACTATGGTCATGCCACGATTATGCTTCTACTCTTCTTTCTTGCTTCTGTTACGGTTCGTTGCCGCTCAAAGCAGCAGTTATGAACAAGGGACAGGCTTCAATCCAACCACGGCTATCGTCATGATCGTACTCGTCAGCGTTTTTTTCTCACTTGGATGTGTCTCCGTCTACATGCGAAGGTGTCTCGAGCAAGCCCTAGGGATCGACGACGGAAGATCCGGCGACCCTGGAAACTGGCTTAACGTTAGGCAGCAGACGCCACGTGGACTCGACGCTTCTGTCATAGAAACGTTTCCGACGTTTCGTTACTCCACCGTGAAGACGTTGAGAATCGGCAAAGAAGCGTTGGAGTGTCCCGTTTGCCTCAACGAGTTCGAAGACGATGAAACGCTGCGTTTGCTTCCTCAATGTTGCCACGTGTTCCATCCTGGTTGCATAGATGCCTGGTTAAGTTCTCACGCCACGTGTCCTCTCTGCCGCGCCAATCTCGTTCCTGTACCGGGTGAGTCTGTTTCTTTCGAGATCTCCGGTTTAGCTAGAGCATCCGGTCAGAGCTCTCCTCTAACGTCGATTGTCGATGATAACCGGAGAATGGCTTTGGCTTCTCCGGACGAGCGGTTACTTGACTCGGTGGCTTGGACAGGTAACCAAAGCATGCCACGTAAGTCCATGTCTACTGGGTGGAAGTTAGCCGGATTGTTTAGCCGGTCAAGTTCTTACGGTCAGACCGGGGAGAATCTAGACCGGTTCACGCTAAGGTTACCGCAGGAGATACATGATCAGCTCGTGAACCAAGGGCCAAAAGGCCACGTTGCGCTACCTCAAGTGAGGAGCTCGATACGAGGGTACAGAACCGGAAGCCTAGGGAATGAAAGAAACTATTTCTACTTTGAACGGTACGATCAAGACGGTCGGTTCGACCGAAGACCGTTTTCTATCACTCCTCCGTACCGGACCGGCTTGATCAGGTCTCCGAGTGGGGTTATCAACGGGGGAGATGGTTATCAGGAACGCGCTGCTACACCCAAAACCTTGCTTCTAGCAATAAGATCACCGTTTGATCGGTTATTCACTGGAAAAAACAATGTAGGTGAACGTTCGTACCTTAGATCCGGTGATGCGAGTCCTGTGTAGACGGCTGTGTATAAATTTTCTTCTAATTTTTTTGTTACTCAAGAAATTCAATACGTCCTACAGCTGAAATGAAATAAATGTTTTTGGTTTATCCTAAGTTTTCAGACTGTCAAAACATCAACATAACAAGAAAACCATGTCACTAAGTTCTATGTGAAAACTTCAGTGAGATTCATGAACCAAAACCACCATGACGGAAATAGAGAGCGGATAGGTAGAGGGCAGCAACATGGAGAAAAAAAAAATCAGGGCTATGACTAGATCATCGAGAAACCCGATAATTTCCAAGAATACTGGCAAGAAACGGATACGAAGTACAGGTAACGTAAGTTATTAGAAGATTGTAGTATTATGTGATTATAGTCAGGGAATAAAATGAGGAATCACCTTGCGGAACTATATCAATTGGGCGCATTTTGTAAATTGCACCGACTTTCAGCTGCATCCGATCAAATGCAATTTAGGAAGCAGGTTATTCTCAATTGAAAATCAAAGAATCCTAAAGAACGTTGGCTAAAAAACCTCATAAAAGGAAATCACACTAGGGTAGATCATGTGAACAAAATGAATCCTAAAGAGGGTTAGCTATTAACCTCATAAAAGGATAGGTTCGACCTAAGCAAATGCCTGAAGAAGAACACCTCTAAACTAGGCCAGAGTAATTGTTTCTAAATAAACAAGCTTCACTTGTGCACAAAGAAAATAAAATAAATAAGCTTCACTTATAATTTTTTAAATTATGGCCGAAAATACTGAACTTGAGTGTGCAAGTATAACCGACGGTGAACAAAACGAGATTAGTTACTTTTAATTAATGGCACATTTAATACAAACTGCATGCACCTGACAAAAGATTGAAGCTGTTTTCACTTCTAAACAAAACCTAGTAACTATGTGATAGACTTTAGATCTATAGCTTGTAACCAACTCTTCTTGAATTGAATCAATGAATAAACGAAGTACAGCTTTGTATAATGATCTCGAGTTACACTCTCATCACGAGTTCACTCTCGATCACTGATCTCATGACGATCAGGTAGTACAGACTCATCTCGTCTATAACAAACTACAACAAAGCTTACTCTTCACTCACACTCTCCTTCTTATTTATATGACTCGATAATAGCGGTAAACGAATAACTGCAAATACTCTAGATGAATCAGAGTTTCTCTCGATGACTCCTAACAAGTAATGTCTTCAACTTGTTACTTCCTGATCACTCTTCGCCTCACTACTCTTCCTCTTGCGATAATACACTTTCTTGAGTCTATCAATACTCCCCCCAACGAAATCCAGCTTGCCCTCAAGCTGGTACGATGGAAAACTCGTACGGAACTCTCCCAAAGAAACCCAAGAATCCTCAATAGATGACTTGTCCTGCCAAGGCACCAAAAGTTCCAACTCTCCTGTTGTTCCATAACGTTTGTCCAAGATGTCTTGAGGAAACACCGCGTCCTCTATCTCAGTGATACATCCTGGGGGTAGAACCTGACTCTGATCATGAACACCCAAAGCCAGCTTAAGCTGTGAGATGTGAAAAACCGGATGTACACGAGCCTCCGAAGGTAACTGTAGTTTGTATGCTGTTGCTCCCACACGCTCCAACACTTTGTATGGACCGTAAAACTTAGCCGCAAGCTTTTGGCAAAAACGTTTAGCCACAGTCTTCTGCCTATATGGTTGTAACTTCAGATAAACCATATCACCCACAACCAACTCAATATCACGACGAGACTTATCAGCTTGACGCTTCATAATCTCCTGCGCTCGTTGTAAGTTGAATTTTAAAGAGTCTAGCATCTCATCGCGTTCTCGTAATGCTGTCTCAAGTTCATAGTTAGACGTAGAGCCATCTTCAAAACGGAGAAGAGCAGGAGGATCCCTACCATATAACACGTTGAATGGTGTTGTTTGGAGAGACTTGTGATACGAGGTGTTGTACCAAAGCTCTGCCCAAGAAAGAAAAAATGCCAAGAGCGCGGGTGTGTAGAACTGAAACATCTCAAATAAGTCTCGAGACAACGGTTTAATACTTCAGATTGACCGTCTGTCTGAGGATGAAATGCTGTACTGTACTTGAGAGTTGTCCCTGCCAAACGAAAAACTTCAGTCCAAAACGCACTCAAGAAGATACGATCCCTGTCCGAGACAATGCTCAACGGAAACCCATGGAGTTTAACTATCTCGTTGATGAACTTTTTAGCCACATCTAGCGCCGTAAATGGGTGTCTGAGACCGATGAAATGAGCATACTTACTTAACCGATCAATCACCACTAGAATCACGTTGAAACCATTTGATGTCGGTAAGCCTTCAATAAAGTCCATCGTGATGTCCTCCCAAACACGTTGCGGAATAGGCAGGGGCTGAAGCAAACCAGCTGGAGACAGTGTCGAGTATTTGTGTGTTTGACACGTATCACAAGCTGCCACATACTCTTGTATACGTTTATACATGCCCTTCCAAAAGAATGAACGTTGAACCCGCTTGACTGTCTTCAGAACACCAGAGTGGCCCCCCATTTTACCATCGTGAGCTTCTTGTAGTATCACAGAAATGAATCTAGAAGACTTTGGTATCACGAGACGCCTTTTTGACCATAACTTGCCGTCAATAACCTGATACTTTGGAGAAGTAATCACGCCACTCTGCACCTTTTTTATCAAAGCTTGAAGGCCGATGTCATTATCAATCTCGGTATACAAATCTTCCCACTGTAGAACCTTCGGTAAATTCAATGCAAATAGCAGAGAAGAAGTAACCAAGGAACGAGACAGACCATCAGCCACTTTGTTTTCAGGACCAGGTTTGTAAAAAATCTCGAAATCAAAACCCAAAATCTTTGTCAACCATTTCTGATATTCAAGATTTACTTCCTTCTGTTCCAGCAAGAACTTCAAACTTCTTTGGTCAGTGTGGACTTGAAACCTGCGACCAATGAGATAATGTTTCCATTTTCTGATGGCCATTACAATAGCCATTAGCTCTCGTTCATAAGCCGGTTTCAGTTGTTCTCGAGGAGTGAGTGCATGACTAAAATAGGCGATAGGTCGTTTATTCTGTAACAAGACCGCTCCCAAACCGAATCCTGAAGCATCAGATTCAATAACAAATAGTTGATTGAAATCAGGTAAAGCCAAGACCGGAGCATGCACCATAGCGTGTTTCAGTTTATCAAACGCTTCTTGAGTCTCTGGAGACCACGAGAACTGATCCTTCTTCAGTAAGAATGTCAATGGCCGAGCTATAACTCCGTAATCTTTCACGAACTTCCTGTAATAGCCGGTTAACCCCAAAAACCCACGTAATTGTCTGATAGTTTTCGGAGATGGCCACACTGTCATTGCCTTGATTTTGTCTGAGTCCGTTGCTACACCGTTCTCTGAGATCATGTGACCCAAATACTCCACCTCAGAAACTCCAAATGTACACTTCTTGTGATTAGCATACAATGTTTGTTCACGTAACACTTGTAGGACCCGACGAAGGTGTTGCGCATGCTCTGTTTCATCCTTGCTATATATTAATATATCATCAAAAAACACCAGGACGAATTTCCGAAGGAATGGTTTGAAGACTTTGTTCATGAGTGCTTGAAACGTTGCAGGAGCATTTGTGAGGCCAAAAGGCATTACCAGAAATTCGTAATGTCCCTCCACAGTTCTGAAAGCAGTCTTGTGAACGTCTTCTTCCACCATTCTAATTTGATGGTAACCCGATCTGAGATCCAATTTAGTAAAGATTGAAGCTCCATGAAGTTCATCAAGTAGCTGATCAATAACTGGTATTGGATATTTATCTAATACTGTGGCACGGTTCAAAGAACGGTAGTCAACGCAGAAGCGCAAGGACCCGTCTTTTTTCTTAACCAGCAGTACTGGACTAGAGAACGGACTAGTACTTGGTCGAATGATACCAGTAGAGAGCATATCATTGACCATCTGCTCCATTGCGACCTTGCTAGCGTGAGGGTAGCGATATGGTCGCACGGAGACTGCTGAAACTCCTGGTTTGAGAACAATGGCGTGTTCGTTTCCTCTAAAGGGAGGTAAAGCCGTTGGAATTGCAAACACATCCTCAAACTCAGTAAGTAACAGAGAGAACTTTGAACGAACTTCCGGAAGCGTAGATGTTGCTATAGAAGTAGTAAGTTGCACTTCCCTTCCAAGCTTACTACTTGTATAGACTGGAGTCAGAGACTTGAAGGAGAACTTGGTGCAATGTAATGACTTATCTCCTAACAGAGTCACCTTGTTCCCTTGATAGACAAACGAAAGGATCTGCTCCTTCCAATCCACTTCGCAAGTGCCTAGTGTTTCAAGCCACTGAATCCCCAGTATCACATCTATGTTTCCCAGTTCAAGAGAGGTGAAGTCACTTATGAAGTTGGTGTTATTTAACTGGAAGTTAACGTCTTGGCAAGTTCCCAAAGCCTTGACTGTCACTCCATTCCCCAACAACACGTCCAAGCTGCTGTCTACAGAAATTTTCAATTGCAGCTTGTTCACAACTTCAGGTGAAATGAAGTTGTGAGATGCTCCGCTATCGAGCATGACAATCACCTCTTTCCCATTGATAACTCCTCTCATCTTAGTTGTCTTTGGAGAATCAATGCCAAGATATGAGTTGAGTGATAATGTACGTAGTACTTGTGGTGCTTGTGTGACTTGATTCTCTTCTTCATCGTAGTCATCAGGCACCTCAAGTTCCACTCCATTTACCACTGTAAGCACTCGTAGCATCTTGTTAGGACAATCCTTGTTGTGAGCCGGAGACCATGGTGCTTTGCATCTGAAACAGATTTTATCTTTCCTCATTTGGTCCAATTCTGCATCTGTGTGTTGCAAGCGAGGTCTCACATTGTTTCGTTGTGATCCAATGTTTTCCTTATTGACAGCTGCCTCATGCTTCGGCGTATCCTGTTGATTTTTATTGTTATACGTAGCAGCACGCTGTACATGTCTCTGATAGCCTCCCCGCCCTTCACTAGCGGCCGAGCTAATCACGCGACAGAACGTTGTGCTCTGCATCTTTAAAACTGCCAACTTGTGTTGTGTTAAGGTAACAGGCTCCTTCATGCGAATCACTTCCTTCATATCAGCCTTGAGTCCATTAAAGAACACCTTGATCAAATTCCTCTCGTCAATACCTGTCACTTGGTTCCGTAACGCCTCAAATTCGTTCACATAATCCTCAATCTCTCCTTCTTGCTTCAAACAGAATAGTCTCGCTGCTGGATCGTTATCAATAGGTCCCCCAAATCTGTCTAGCATCCTCTGTGTGAACTGATCCCAGCTAACAAACTGATCGCTTTTCATCTCACCGTTAAACCACTGAAGTACTGCACCTTCCAAGCTCAAAGACACTAGATATAGCTTTTCTTCTTCATTATAATTGCCAAACCTGAAAAACCTCTCAACACGCGATATCCAGTCGAAAGGCAGCGAACCAGAGAATACAGGCATTTCAATTTTTCTTAGCATCTTATCACGATTCGCAACAGTATCATGGATTCCCCGATAACCTAACTGAGATGGAGATAGTTCCGGTGGTGGAATAGGTACCGGTACCTGGTCTATAGGAGAATCTGCAGATGAGGCTATCTCTTTACCCGGTCGTTGATGGAATACGGCCGTTTCTTCAAGTCGAGTCAAGAGATTGGTGATATCGGTCATCTTCTTCTCCAATACTTCGAATCTTGAAACCGACTCAGCGCCAATTGACTCGATCGTCTTTTCTAGCGAATCGACCTTCGTCGACATTGAATCGAGCTTCGTCGTCGTCGATCTGTCATTCCGCGCTAGCTTCTCATAGTTGTGCTTCGTCAGCTCCAGCTCCTCTTGGATCTGTTGTAGCTCCATCAATTTCGTTGGATCAGTCGTCAATGCTTTCTCTCTATCACCTCCGTTACGCGTTTCCACCATTTCCGTCGCTTCGCGGTAGCTCCGATCACAGTTTCCCCGCACCAATGATAGACTTTAGATCTATAGCTTGTAACCAACTCTTCTTGTATTGAATCAATGAATAAACGAAGTACAGCTTTGTATAATGATCTCGAGTTACACTCTCATCACGAGTTCACTCTCGATCACTGATCTCATGACGATCAGGTAGTACAGACTCATCTCGTCTATAACAAACTACAACAAAGCTTACTCTTCACTCACACTCTCCTTCTTATTTATATGACTCGATAATAGCGGTAAACGAATAACTGCAAATACTCTAGATGAATCAGAGTTTCTCTCGATGACTCCTAACAAGTAATGTCTTCAACTTGTTACTTCCTGATCACTCTTCGCCTCACTACTCTTCCTCTTGCGATAATACACTTTCTTGAGTCTATCACTATGATAAGGGAGGGGTGTGTAAGGTACTGATAGACTACTATAAATAGAGGGGAGGGAGAACTTGTTATTATTGGTGCCGTTTACCGTTTACGCCTTCAGAGAGATTAGGAAAAACCAAACCCTAAACTGTTCTGGTTTAAGCTCTTGATACTCGACCATTGTTCTTTGTTTCTTAATTCTTATCACTTGTTTATCAGCGACTTATAACTAATCATTTATTTCAACACGTATTCCTGTCGCGACACTAAGAGTTACGAAAATCAGGCATTTGTAGTAAGATCAACAGACAAAAACAGTACTCCAAATGCCACACTCAGAATGTGAAATTATAGGTAAACAGCTAAGATGCATTTGATCTCAATAATCTGTGACCAGGTAAATGAAATCTGGAAATAATTTTATCTTTGAAGCTACTATGATGGCTTTACCTGTTATAAGACGCGTTTGAACGAATGATCCACTTTCAACTACTAATATCTTATTTATTTGTGTTTCTGTTAGGGGTTCATGTATCGTTTTCCAGTTGTGGCCAATCATTTTCCAAGTTTTTGGAGCTTTCGTTCTTCAGTCCTACTATCTTTAGTGTTTCTGTATTTACTTTTTTTTTTTTTTTTTGTACTTTATTTCCCTATAGATAATTTTTTTCATTTTACAAATTTTCAGAACCCTACAAATCAAAATCTAAAACTTAGATCCTAAATGATGAAATCTTAAATCCTAAATCTGAATCCCAGACTATAAATTATGAATCCTAAACCAAAATTAAAGATTTTTGAATCCAAACTGATTAATTGATGTATAGTAAATAACTAAATTTAAAAGATATATATATAGCATGAGAAAACTAAACCTTAAGCTGCAAATAGTATATCATAAGCCACAAATGCCAAACTTTAAACCATGAACACGTACCTCTGGTTATTAGTATTAGTATAGATAATGTTTATCTATAATATAAGATAATGCTTAAATATAAGTTGTCATTATCTTGTATAAGTTAGGTCTTATCTCTAGACTAACATGCTGTATATATACACGTTTCATGAAGTCAATAAGATCATCCTTTGACAATATTCTTATAATTAGTTTATGAACCAAAATTGATTAGTCTATCCTAGTCCATAAAAATATATGATTTAGGAATGTATATCAAAAAAACAGTCTGAAACACTTGATTCACCTAATTATCGGAAGCGAGATCGATTCTTGAAGAAGTTGAAAACACAACATAATTTCAAATAAACACAAATCGTCCAGTAATGTATCAAATATTTTTCGAAACAACAGAAAATGGTCAAGTAAATACATCTCAGCACACACACATTTGTATAAATAAGAATCATTAACAAAAAAAAAGAAAACCATCACCAAATCAAATCAACACCATTGACAAAACACAATCCCCTTTTGAGGTTTCAAAAAGCGCATAAACAAATAAAATTCTAATTTAAATTATGCTTTTAAAGATCGGGAGATAGTCTTATGCTTCCGTTTTGAACCTGTAGATCACCTTCTTCTTCTTAAACGTATTGTTATCAATCGTGATGACGATCTTTCCCGGTTCACCCGCCTTGAAAGAATCGGTTATCACGGGTTCATCAGTTAAACCGACTTTTCTGTTCTTAGAGACGATCACGGTGTAGCTTGACTCGCTGGTCGGCTCAAATTGAGCTCCATAGCTCACGTCAGCGCCCAAAACCCTAAGCTCCCACGAGAGCGTGGAACCCTAATAGTAGCAACACAATCCACATAATTAATCAACACAATCCACATAATTAATAATCAATGCATATACCATCATTACAAAGGAAAAAATAACATATACTCGATTGTTACAGCATTACGTTATGATCATGTTAAAAATAAACATTAAATGTAAAACTAACTATAACGCAAACGCAAATAAGCAACTGAGATCATACGTACCTCGGAAGCAGGCAATTCAATAGTGTGTTTGGCTGAGGATTTAACGACAGCCTCGGTGACTCCATCTTCAACAGTGAATGGACTTTCTTTGCTGAGTCCACCGTATTTAACAGGGACTACTTCAGGAGCTATGTATCTGTTTCATCCAAAAAACAGAGGATGCGAGGCTTAGTGTGTGAAGAGCAACATTAAATTTAACATACAACAAAGTTTCAATGAAAGATAATTTACTTGAATATGGTTTCAGCGGATTTGGATGAACCAGCAAGGACCATTTTGCTCCTTGTCCTTGGAGATATAATGATATTCCCGAATGTTTTGTAGTAAGGAATGTACCACCATGGGACATTAATGAACAGCTGAAACATACCCCCAAAACTTATATTAAGATTTAAACTTTTAATTGTAATCATGATAAATAAATAAAAATATTGATGTCTTCACCTCTTTAGCGACAAACTCAGGATAATTGTCTTCGAACTGCTTAACGGCACGTCTGATAAACTGCCACAATGATCTCTTACCGAGCCCTGGCGCGTTCCTGAAGTCACTAACGAACACGAACGATGATTTAGCCTCGGGGCTAAAGTCAAGAGACCTCACACACTTCTCTTGGAACTGAATCCTCCACTTAAGGAACTTGTTGAGTTTCTCCTTGTCTGAGAATATCTCCTTGTTCTGGAACTCACCGTACGAGCTGTAGATCACAACGTGCCCTTGCTTGTCAACTCCGTGAGTGAACACCATCTTCTCGAACTCGGTCGCTTGGAGGTCTTCGGCCAGGAGGTCGTCGATGTTGTTTTCTTTGCGCCATTGGACGGTGTTTTTCAGCATGGTGAAGGCTTCTTTGACCTTGAAGTCGCGAGCTCGGAGGAACTTGAGGAGGATCACGTCGGATCTTTCGTCCTCGAGAAGTGGGATGCCCCAGATCGAGACTTCTTCTGGCTCGACCGAGACAGCTGTCTCTGGAAGGGTGATGGAGACGATGGATTCTTGGATTGCTTCCACGGTTTTGGTGGCTTCTTCTACTTCAGCTGCGAAAGCCTTCTCGATTGTTACCAATTCTTCTTTCTCTTCTTCTTTCTTTATCTCTGTGGTGATCGGAACAGCCGGTTCTGTCTCTACCGGAGGAGCCGGTTGCTCTACCTGTTTGGTCTCGATGGTGACTGGAGCAGCCGCTTTGGTCTCTACTGAAACCGGTTTCTCTTCCTGTTTGGTCTCTACCGGAGCCGGTTTCTCTTCCTTCTTGGTCTCGGTGGTGACTGGAGCAGCCGGTTTGGTCTCTACTGGAGCCGGTGTCTCCTCTTTCTTTGTCTCTGTGACGACCGGGGCAGCCGGTTTGGTCTCTACCGGAGCGGGTGTCTCTTCCTTCTTTGTCTCTGTTACGACCGGAGCAGCCGGTTTGGTCTCTACCGGAGCGGGTGTCTCTTCCTTCTTTGTCTCTGCGGCGGCGGGAGCAGCCGGTTTGATCTCTTCCGGAGGAGTGACGGCGGATTTTTCTTCCGTCTTGGTCTCTACGGCGGTCGGAGCAACAGATTTCTCCTCTGTTTTGACCTCAGTAACTTCCTCTGTTTTCACTTCCTCGACTTTCTCTTCTTCCGCCGGTGGAGCGGTGAATTCATGCTTGTTCAAAGCTTCCTTCACCATCTCCTTAAACTCCGCCAACGCAGTCTTCTCAGCTTCCGTCAATTCTGAAGCCAAATAGCCTTCCTCCTTAAACGACTCCGTATGCGCGATCACTTTTCCCGTCGCCATCTCTTCCGCCTTCTCCGCCGGCACCTCCGGTTCCTCTACCGTAACCTCAGGTTCCGTCACCGTAACGGGCGCCTCTTTCTCAGAAACAATATTCTCCTCCTTAGACTCAGGAGCAGGCGCTGTCACTGATTTCTCTGTAGTAACAGGCACAGAAACCTCCTTAACCGGCGGCACAACAGGAGTTTCCTCCTTTGCCGGAACAGGAGCAGTGGTGGTGGTTGAAGCAGCAGCAGGCTTCTGTATCTCTTCTTGAGCCATGGTTGATTCAATGATCAGAGAAAGAAAGAAAGAGATGGAAGGTTGAGAGAGAAGAGAGACGAGAAGAAGTCTTTATAAATAAAAAAAAAGAAGAAGAGAGAAAATGGAGGAGATGTTCTATGAGAGCAAAAGAGAAACAGTCTGGTCGGAGCTGTTAAGACAGCTACTTCTTTCGATACTTTTCTTAGTGGGTCCCCTTTTCTTTCTCTCAAACGGCCGTCTTTGGGCTTCTCAAAAGATCGCACATCCCTAATTTTAAACCTTAACTTAATTAACAACTTTCTTTTTCAATTAGTAGTTAACACATCATATTCTCTCTTATTCGATTTTCAGACTTTTATATGGAAGGAAGGATATTCTTTCATTTTGTAACAACCTTGATAGCCTGCTTATTTTATATGCAAGACACGAGAGAGACGAGTTATGCTTTGACATCGCATAAAGAAGACTTCTAAATTTTAATGATAGTTACATATGTTTTTTTTTGTTTGAGGAAAAAGGTGGAATATTTTGGGAGAAGAAGATAATATCTTAGAAGAGCTGATCAGGTTCTTATTAAAAAGAAAAGGGTTAATCAGGATTTCAATAAAATAGTTAAAGTAGTTTTGTCAAATCATGACACCATGTTAATGTTATCATCACCTATGTAAATAGGTTTGCGATTAAACAAAAAGAAAAGGTTGATTCTTTGGTCTTCTTGTTTCGGTAATTGTATAATCAATCTATCATCTTCTTACTCGAGTATATTGTCATTTTTGTTCCTTTTAGTGAACATAAAATTATAATTCAAAATGGTTCGATAATCTACAAGCGTTATAAATCCTACGAATGTGAAACAGTAATTGAGTCAATTACATGCAAACAACCAACCTAATTAGTATCAAGATTGCAAGATAGATGTTTTTTTTGACAAAGATTGCAAGATAGATGTTACATGCAAATGTATATCACTAGTCAGAAAAGACAGATTTGTTAAAAAAAATGATGGAAAAGAAAACTGGAAAACAGCCAAGCTATGTTGTCATTTCTCGAAAAGTATTAAAAGAAAACTGAAACCAACCTTTTGTCTATTTGTTCAAATTGTTCATGTCTTTATAGTAAAGTACGAGAATGTTTTTCACAAGTTGTGCAACACTGAGGCTTTCCAGAAACCTAGTATACATATAATTCGATCTAACTCATGATGTAAATATTTTTATTTTTGAAACATTCACGATGATGTGAAATTATTATGTTTTTTAATATAAAAAGTCAACTACACAAGAATTACATGGCAACGACTCATTGAAGCATAAAATATGTTCTTCAGTTTCATGCTAACTGGATTATTAATTTTGCTACAAACCAAACCTAATATTCATTTAATTATTATAAAAAATATGAAATCATGAGAGGATGTCACACATATAAAATCTACATACTGCCTCGCACGTAAAGAACGCTGTCTAATGATTTTGTATTCATAACATAAAATTGGACCCATATTTGGTGCGTTGTATTCTTTTAAATCAAAAACAAATGTTTGTTTATCTGTAGAAATTAAATATTAATTTAAGATTTAATATTAACAGGGAAATACCAAGAGAATGAAGCTGTCACGATAAGTATTAGGATTATAATTTTAAAATTTAATAAGCGGACAAGACCAGAGGAGAAGCCACTCAAATCATCGATAAGGGCATCCAAATTAAGAGGACATATTTTTTAACAAAAATTGTTAGTATTTATAAACATAAATATTTTTTTAGATAAATTTTATTTATTGGGCATTATTAGTTGGAATAATCTTTATTGGACTTTTCAAAAATATTAATAAATTTTTAGTTAATATATTATTAACAATTATAGTGAACTTTTATTTTAAATTATAGTTAAATTTAAAACAAATTTCTTCTTGATCTAATTTATCCTTTTACGTCTTGCATCTAATCTCCAATGTTCTCTTCCGTAAAATTCAAAACCCTAATTAAAAGTTATCTTTTTACTACTATTTCGGTATTGGTTGTCAAAGCTGAAAAATCTTTTCGAAGTTTGAAATTAAACTGATAAAGAATTACTCACGGCTTACCATATATCACAAGAGATGTTAAATAAGTTGGTTATGTTGTTAACTGAGACGGTTATGGTTTAAAGATTTGGATATATAAGTTTAACGGATTATTTTGTAGGAAACAATGCAAAAAGATTTATATTCAGTAATAAGTGTGTTAAATAACTAGTTTTTTATAAAAAATTTATGAGTCTGATTTTTATGAAAGTCTAAGTTTTTTTTATATTGCTTTCTGATTTTAATAAAAATGTACAAAAGGGTATTATTAAATTTGGCTTGAGGCAGTATAAAATATTAGACTGACACAGTAAGCGGGCTGATGCATGTAAGCCTACCGCCTAAGCCATACACCTTATTAGGGGTGGGCACGGATCGAATATTACTGTATTTTTCAGTATTTGTGATTTGCTTCGAACTTCACGGATATCTGATTTTCCGATTTGTTTTGCTTCGGAAAAATATGGATATTCGATTTTACGGATATCCAAAAAATTTATGGATATTTGCAAATATTCACGGATATTTACGGATACCTTTTCCACTATATGTTTAATACAAGTAAATCTGAAAATATTATACAAATTTGTTCTTAGAAAAGATAAAGTAAAACATTAATGAAACTGTTTATTTATAAATTCTTAAAAATTCATAAACAATTCTTATAAATTAAATATTTTATGAAGAATTGTAGTTTTTTATACTTTTCTTCATAATATATTTTATAAGTAATTTTATTAATAAAATTATAGAAGATTATACATTAAAAAATCTATTTAACTATATATATATAACTATTTATATAAAAATCGGAGCGGATCGGATATTCGTCTCTAATTTTTTTAGTATTTGTGATTTTTTTTGTTTTTAACGGATAGTAATTTTTAATATTTGCTTTGCTTCGAAGACTTACGGATATCCAGATTTTTCGGATCGAATCGAAACGAATAACAAATCGAATCAAATTTAACGAATAAAATGCCCCACCCTACACCTTACTCCTCAGCGTTGGAATTTACAACTTCTCAGGGGGGCCATTACATTTACAAAAACATTTCATATGCGATTATGTGAATTTTATTTTCCAACTGGAAACATCCAACAGTTGGTAAAGTTTCCAAAACTACCTCCCTTGCCATGTTTTGATCTATCGTTTCCATGTATCACATGCAAACATAAGGGTTTTTGGATAGTTAATTACTTGACGCAAAAGTACAGATAATCATATTCATAGAATGTTCGTTATTAAAGAGAACCCATTTTTGTAGAGACATTGACTCTCTTGAGTGAGGGCATAAGACTTTAACCAGATTTTTTATACCAAGACTGGGTGTTGTGTCTAGTGTTTTTTTTCTCTAGATGGATTCACCACGTGACAATTCACCCTTTAATATTGTTGAATCCATAAAATATGGAACCGAGTCGGTTTAGTTGAGTTGGCCTCGTCGGTTCAGCTACTGGATTACATAATCATTCAGTCTTTGACCAATTTCTAGTCCAGCGATGTAGCCACACCTAATAAAACATCAAATTTTCGACGGACAAATTTTTTGGTATCCGTCGAAAAAGTCTTATTGGATTCTCAATGAAAGCGTTTTATCGGGTCTATTTCTACGGAAAAAAAAAATTCATTGAGAATTCATTATAATTTTTTTAAAAAAATTCCTGATATAATTTTTTTTTCCGACGAATCCTCTACCAATTAGTATTATCAAAAAAAAAAAAATTTGGGGAGAAAATTATCCATCCAAAATTTTTCAGAAATTAGTCAAGAACTGTCCATCGAAATTTGAACATTTTTAAAAAAATTCGATAATAATTTCAAAATTTACAAGAAGAAATAATTTTAAATTTTTGTTAAAATTCTATAAAATAAATATAGATTTTTTAAAATAAATATATATAAGAAAATATTAAAAAATACAAAAAAATATTGAATACAAATAACAAATCCTATAACAGCATATTTTGATATTTCTGCAAGTTTTTATATATATATGTAAGTATAGATCAATGATAAAGATTATTTAACATCAAAAACGATGAACAGTGATATAGGTTAGCCTTTGAATACTTATGTCTAACTGATATTACTTTCTAGCCTTCACTCTATATATGTTTTTTCTTGTTCTCTTTTACAGAGTTGGTTCTTTTGGATTTTTCGTATGTGGAAAATATTCTCACCATTCTCTAACTCTTTCATTTTGATATTCAAACCCAGTGTTAAAAAAAAAAGATTATGTTTGTTGATAAAAAATATTAATGCATGAAAATGTTATTTTGGCTATATATGTCTAAATTATATTGGTCAAATAAATTAATACTCAAGCAATGTATGATTTTGCAACTGCTAATGTTGATGTAGTGAATAAGATGACATATATGATTTAGGTTTTGCAATATGGTTAGATTTGTCCAGTTATTCTTATGAACGTATTAAAGACAACTAAAATTACAATAAAAGAACAAATAAAAAGATTTGGTTGTTAAATTCTTTTGTTAGCAAAAAACTCAAGTATGCTAATATCCCATTTATAAATATCTTTTTATTTGTATATTATGTTAAATCAGTGATATTCTCCCATCCCACACAACTTATTCAACATTAGCAATTTTTTATAAGTAAGAATTAGGTTTATCCCCTCGGATGAAACTTAAAATTCACCACACTTTTTATCACCAATCAAATTGTCAACTAGATTAATAATAAAAAATATTAATTTTTTATAAAAAAATCTAAAATAATTGAAAAAAAAATAATGTCAATTTCAAAGACGCCAACGCCACAAACTAATCCCTAAATCTTAAATTTTAAATCATAAATCCTAAATTTAAATCCTAAACCCTAAACTCGAATCCTATACCCTAAATTCTAGACCCTATACCCTAAACCCAAATCCTAATGTAAACCCTAAACCCAAACCTTAAACCCTATACCTTATACCCAAACCTTAAACCCTATACCCTATACCCAAACCCTAAACCCTAAACCCAAACCCGAATCCTATACCCTAAATCTTAAACCATACTCTAACTCTATATCCTAAACCCAAACCCAAAACCCTAAATCCAAACTCTAACCTTAAATCCTAAACCCCAACTCTAGACTCTATTCTCTAAACCAAAATCCTAGACCCTAAACTCAAACCGTCAACTAAAATTGGGTTTATGTTTTACGGTCAAGTATTTGGATTCAGGATATAGGATTTGAGTTTGGGTTTAGGGTTTAAGGTTTAGGTTTAGGGTTTAGGTTTTTGGTTTAGGGTTTAGAATTTAGATTTTAGAATTTAGAGTATAGGATCCGCGTTTAGGGCTTAGGGTTTAAATTTAGGGTTTAGGGTTTAAAATTTAAGATTTAGGGTTTAGCTTGTGGTACTAGCGTATTTGAATTTACCGTTATTTTTTTCAATTATTTTAAACTTTTTTTAAAAAAAGTTAATATTTTTTATTTTTAGTATAGTTGACAATTTGATTGGTGATAAAATGTGTGGTGAATTTAAAGGTTTACCCAGAGGATGATGAACTCAAGTCTTACTCATTTTTTATCCTACAAATTTTAAACCACTTTTACAGTTCAATCGTTTTTCTATCGTAATAACTGCGTGGGGTCAAAAGTTATCTGTTAATTATCCATTCATAATGTTCTAAAAAAAATTATCCACTCATAATTGACTTCTATTATCAAAAGCATTAGAAAGCCGAAGCTGTTTGGTTGGTTTATCGTTGCTGGTGGTACCTTCCAATCATTACATTCTTCCACTAATAAAATATTAATTTTAGCTGTATAATTTGATTTCCAATAAATTATCTGATTAATTTTTAACAACAATGGCTAAACTAT
The DNA here is from genome assembly GCA_016432835.1 of Brassica nigra. Lineage (NCBI taxonomy): Eukaryota > Viridiplantae > Streptophyta > Magnoliopsida > Brassicales > Brassicaceae > Brassica > Brassica nigra. The sequence continues at coordinate 20,567,355 of CM028243.1, forward strand.
TTTAAGAAGATTCCAAAATCCGAAAACTATTTCGGTGGAACTGAATCAACATAAACCATAACAACAGACTTAGTCAGAATGATCGGCTTGTACTACTCATATGAACAAAAATTCTTTTAAATGTTATTTCTTTTAAATGAGCACCTCTAATATATAACACAAGAGAGAATGTTATTGGAAAGTTAGATGCTATTATATATTTTTGTGTGGTAAAATGGCATAATGAAATAATGTTTAAATGAATATATTTTCATACCCAAAACCAAATCTTTGATTCAACTGCAACGACGCATGACTTGAAGATATGTACATTATCTAATAAGAAGTGCAAAATCTTTTCTCGTGAACTTAGTGAGTTCTCTTATCTCTTTCTTGGATGCATCGATTAGAAGTTGGGTACTAGAACGTGGATTGTGGCATATAGATGAATGTGTCATGTTGTGACAAAGAAAAAAAGATGAATGTGTCATGTTTGTTGTTCTTTGGACCCGTGATGCCCCTTTATCTCTTCTTGAAATTTAATCAGTACCAGTTTGGGTTACACTAAAAAAACATTCCAAGCCGTTGTTAATTGCATGTTGGTATTAGCTGGATAGCTTCAGGTTTACGCAAGGCCGTGCTTAAACACTTTTGTGTTTAATAGTGTGATTAAGCTTAAATCTGAATGTTTTGTATGAGATTAAGGAGATTAGAAGATTAGAGAGAATAGAGAATAAGAGAAAGACTAGAGAGAGACTCAAAACTCCATTAAAAATCAGAATGAGTTTACATGAGGATATATATAGTAGTCTCTTGTGTCCTAAAAACCCTATCTCAAATGGGCCTCAAACACTAAGACCTCATTTCAACACTCCCCCTCAAGCTTGACCATGTGAAAGAAGTCAAGCTTGGATTGCCATGAGATCTTCCTTCATTAAAAAAATTTCACCAAAGAAAACTCAATGGGATAAAACTTTGATGAGGGAAAAAGAGTGGAAATCTCATGACGAGGGGTTCAGCTCCTGGGTGTAAGATCAATGAGTCCAAGCCTGGATAGTATGGACTCCATTGTCTTTACCCTTGCTGCCTTTGGGAACACATCTGCAAGCTGGTCTTCACTTCTTGTATAACATGGCAGAATCACTCCAAGGGTAATCATCTGCCTCACCTTGTGACAATCAACTTCTATATGCTTTGTCCTCTCATGAAAGACAGAGTTAGAAGCAATATGGATAGCTGCTTGATTGTCACAGTGCATTGTCATAGGAGTACTCTGCTCAATCTCCAGATGCTTCAAGATACCTTTGATCCATACCAACTCGTTTGTCAACTTCAACATAGCCCTGTACTCAGCCTCAGCACTTGAACAGGAGACCACTTTCTGCTTCTTACTCTTCCAAGTAACCAGGTTTCCTCCAATGAATGTGCAATACCCAGTAGTTGATCTTCTATCCACTCTATCTCCTGCCCAATCAGCATCACAATAACCAACCACTTCTGTACTGCCATTGCAGCCCATCCAAACTCCTTGTCCAGGTGTGCCACTGAAATACCTCAGTATCCTATCAACCATCTTCCAGTGATGTACCTTTGGCGCCTGTATATACTGACTCACTTGGTTCACAGCAAAACATATGTCTCGTCTGGTGATGGTCAAGTATATCAGCTTGCCAACCATCTTCTGTATAGTTTAGGATCCTCAAACAACTGGTTCTTTTCAACCTCCCCCTCACGCAAGACTTTATACCCCTCCTCAAGAGGTGCCTTAGCTATCTTCCCTCCAAGCACATCAGTCTCCTTCAGCATATCCATAGTGTACTTCCTTTGAGTCATAAACAATCCCTCCTTAGATCTGCATATCTCAATCCCCAAGAAGTACTTCATCTCTCCCAAGTCTTTAATATCAAACACAGACTTGAGAAACTCTTTAGTGGCTTTAATCTCAGCCTTATCACTTCCTGTGATAATCAAATCATCCACATACACTAGAATCACAATGATCCCTGATGGTCCGACCAGTGTGAAGAGTGTGTGATCTAGTTCAGACTTCCTGAACCCTCTCCCATTAAGTGTTGTACTCAGCTTTCTGTACCAAGCTCTAGGAGATTGCTTCAACCCATATATAGCTTTCTTCAATCTCAAAACATTTCATGGCTTCACTAGATGCTCAAGACCAGGAGGAGGATGCATATATACCTCATCTTCTAGCTCTCCTTGTAGGAAAGCATTCTTCACATCCATCTGCCACAAGTCCCATTCAAGATTCACAGCAAGAGATAGGACTATCCTAATGGTGTGAAGCTTGGCTACTGGTGCAAAGGTGTCAATATAGTCTTCTCCATAGGTCTGAGTGAACCCTCTTGCCACTAGCCTTGTCTTCTTCCTATACACAGTCTCATCAGGCTTGTATTTGATAGTGAAGATCCATCTACTAGTCACAGCCTTCTTCCCTTTTGGTAATTCACTCTCATACCAAGTGTCATTCCTTATCATAGCATTAGCTTCATCTCCCACAGATTTTTTCCAATCCTCATGCATCATTGCTTCTTCATAAGATCTTGGAACAAAGCTTGCATCTAAGCTTATCATGAATGCACAATGCTCATCAGGATACTCACCAAAGGAACACACGGCTTGAGAAGGATCCTTCACAGCCTGGGCATTGTAGTACACGCGAGTGTTTACCCAGTTGGAAGGATACCTAGTCCTTGTGCTCCTCCTTAACTCCAGAACTGGAACCTTAGCTTAAACTTGTTCTTCTGAACCAGAACCAGTGGACTCCCCTTGCTCATCTCCACCACTAGACTGGACCAAATTCCCAGCTCCTTGTGTCACATCTTGATCATGATGACCTGAATCCCCTTGGTGCTGCTCTTGCACTCCAGATGAATTCTCAGCTCCTTGTGTCACATCTTGATCATGATGTCCTGAATCCCCTTGGTGCTGCTCTTGCACTCCAGATGAATTCACAGCTCCTTGTGTCACATCTTGATCATGATGTCCTGAATCCCCTTGGTGCTGCTCTTGCACTCCAGATTCAGTTCCATTCCCTCTCTCATGATCAAGAGGGGTTTCTCTGCCAGCTTCTTCAGCTTGATCAGTATGTACGGTCCTCCTTGGTACCTGATCTTGAGACATGTTTATCCCAAACTTCTCCATCAAAATCTTCAGAGTATTTGCCCTTCCTGGTGACGCTTGAGACCGATCCCACAAGTCTTCCCACTTCTCCTTCTCATAATATCTTGTAGACTCCATAAATTTCACTTCTCATGATACCAGAACTCTCCTTGTGTCTGGATCATAACACTTGTAACCCTTCTGGGTTATAGAATACCCAATAAACATGGCTTTAGTACTCTTCTCCTCCAGCTTATTTTTCTGCTCTCCTGGAACCCATACATAGCACACACACCCAAAGACTCTTAGGTGATCAATGCTTGGCTTGTTTTTGTTCAACACTTCAAATGGAGACAGATCCTTCAAGATCTTTGTTGGTACACGATTGATGAGGTAGCAAGCAGTCTGAACAGCATCACTCCAGAAACGTTTTGGTACTTTAGCATGGAACATAATAGATCTTGCTACCTCCATCAAGTGCCTATTCTTCCTCTCAGCTACCCCATTCTGTTGTGGTGTGTAAGGACAGCTTGTCTGCTGCACAATCCCATGCTTTGCTAGATGACTCTTGAAAGCATTACTTATGTACTCCCCTCCATTATCAGACCTTAGTACCTTCACAGTAGCATTGTATTGATTAGAGACATATGCTTGGAAGTTTATAAAGGCATCTAGTACTCTAATCTTAGATGGAAGCAAAGTAACCCATGTATACTTAGACTTCTCATCAATGAATGTCACAAAGTACTTTTGACTATCTCTAGACATGCATGGGGCAGTCCACACATCTGAATGCACCAGGTCAAAGTAATGCTCATATATAGTCTCAGATGTTGGAAAAACAGTTCTACAATGTTTTCCTAATATGCATGCTTCACACTCCAAGTGATTGAATGACATAGTAGGGAGAATCAGTTCTATAGCACGAGCATGATGGTGTCCCAATCTAGCATGCCAAGTACTACTATCCACTCTACTAGCAGTACTACTTAAGCATATAGAATCAAGAGGTTTAGGAATCTTAGCCATTTGGAGATGATAGAGCTGATTCTTGCTGTCTTCTCTGCCAATAACTCTTCCAGTCTTTAAGTCCTGGAACTCAACTTCATTTGGCCTGAATACCACTTGACAATCCAGATCAATTGTGGCTTTCTTCACTGAGATCAGATTTGAAGTAAACTGAGGTAGATAGAAAGCAGGTGTGTTCTTTCCAAACAACTTCAGGTTTCCCACTCCTTCTATTGGAATTTGAGAACCATTAGCTATCATAACACTCCTTGTTGCAGCCTTGATCTCACTGATCAGACTCATATCACTGATCATATGATGACTTGCTCCAGAATCAATGACAATGGGTTTGGTTGTGAGTGCTGAGGCAGGAGATCCTTGACTCCGGGTCGTAGCCAAAGCATACACATACTTAACAAACTCATCCCATTCCTTCTTTGTGATAGGATCATCTGCTCCTTTGGTCTTCTGCTCCTTCACAACTATACTTTCCTCACATGAGTTCCCAATGTAGGCAGAATAAGAACACTCTCCTCCCACCAACATTTTCGCAGCTTTCTTGATCATCTTATCACTTAGGTACTCTGACTCTCTTTCCCTTCTCCAAGTCTTTCTCATCCTGAACCATTCCTTGGAAAGCTTTCTTAACCTTCCTCTTTTAAAGCTTGTACCACCCTTCACTTGAGTTGATACCTTGCTCTTCTCATACACATCACAAGTGTATTGAACAAGCTCACACATCTCAGCTAAGAGAAAGCTAAAGACACCATCTTGTTCTGTCCCTTCTTGAATTGTTTCTGACCTTGTCATAAGCTCCAGCCACACTTCTTTCAGCCTTCCCCCAAGATGATAAATCTCATCCTCTTCTTGTTTCCAGTTGCGGATCAACCCTTTGTCATCACACACCTTCACAAGTTTGGATTTTCCACCATGAGCTGCTTCAATCCCACTCTTTATAGTGTTTCCTTGAGCAGCTCCCTCTCCATCTTTCAGACTTCTTGTCTGACCTTTTTCAGTAGCCATTTCTCTTAAAGGTTCCACCTCTACATGACTACACCATAACCCACAGCTCTCCAAAGCTGTTCTTGCCCATCTGGACCAACTCTCATCATTCTCCTCTTCATGCCTTGTTGTTGTACTAGATCTGAGCTCCATCTTTGTGTTGAGGTTGTTAGTTTCCATCAGTAACCCTCAAACATAGCCAGTTCCAGATCAGACCTCAAACCACCAAGAAAGGAACCACCTTTGGCTTGGATCTCCTTCCAATAGCTCACGCAAAACTCCTCCACAAGTTAGACAATACTTCTGAGCTTGTCAAACAGCTAAAGGAATTATCTTGAAGCTGAATCTCAAAAAAACACTCAAGACCACTCAGATTTTCATGAAACAGAAACCACACTCTTCCCTTTTTTGAATGACCTGGCTCTGATACCATAAACACTTTTGTGTTTAATAGTGTGATTAAGGTTAAATCTGAATGTTTTGTATGAGATTAAGGAGATTAGAAGATTAGAGAGAATAGAGAATAAGAGAAAGACTAGAGAGAGACTCAAAACTCCATTAAAAATCAGAATGAGTTTAGAGCATCATTATCCCTAAACCCCTTAAAGGGTCTCTTGGTTAATTTTTAATAGTTTTTAAAGTGTAAAAGTGAATTAAGAGACTTGGAAAGAGATTTGAACTTTTAGGTGGTTTATTTCAAGTCTCTTGATGATGAGTTCTTAAAAAAAACTATAAAACACTTTCATGTCTTCTAACAAACTTATAAGATGCAGATATGTTTGCATTGTTGAGGAAAATCACATTGATATACAAACAAGGAAAAGAACTCTCAGTAAAGAAAGATAACAGTATGTTTGCATTGTTGAGGATAATCACATAGCAACTTTATACAACACAGACCACAAAATTTACTAAACGATCACTAGTAGTACCTCAGCATGATCAACAACATACCTCACAAAATTTTTCTGGCGCTTTTTGGTATTGGCTTGAACTTTCCACCAGCTGCATGCCTTTCAAACTCCACATAGTCTATCTATAAAAATGGAAAAACAAACGGTTTAAACAAACCAACTCTTATCTAAAGCCTAACAAAATATCACAATCATTAATAACCATAGAATACCTCATCATGAAGTATAAGCGTTGGAGTTTTAGGTAAAAAGAAGAAGCCCTTCTCGAGTGGATAAAGAACACTTCATGAATGAGACCCTGAAAACTCATCAAGGTCAGACTCTTGAGCTCCTTCAACTTCGGTAGCTACATTCACAATCTCATAACGCTGCACATTCCAGGAACAAGTCAAGTTACAAGAAAAAAAGTTGTAAACAGATAAAGCCAAGACAGCTACATCTAAAGAAAATACAGTATAACATATGCAAGTCTCCATAAGAAAATACAATCTCATAACTCTGCTTCCAATGAGTTGCCGCCACTTTCCTTCTGCATAATCAGAAAAGAAGATAGCTTTAGTTAAATAGTTTCTTCTACAACCAAAGCTTAAAGATTCAAAACTTTGACTTACATTTGTATTGAGAGTGAGGAAATCAAACCAAAGTCTTGAAGTCATTCGACTTTGTTCTGCAATTCCCATAAACACACAAAGAAGCAAAAAGATTGAAACTTTGATGAGAAAGGAGCGCCACTTCCCTTAGCTGCCATCAACATCTCTAGTCTCACTTAAGAACCTTACCGAACCATCCTCGTAGCTTCTTCCCTTCTTTTTCTTCGTCTTCTTCTTCTTGTCCCAATCTGCGGAAGAGCGAATTGCAAATGGAACAGAAACCTCGTGAGCTTCTTTGCGAGATTACGGAAACAGTCGAGATGAAAATCGATCGAGAATATTGAGATCAAACCTGGATTTAGCAAGTTGCGGAGGCAACGGCGATGCGTGGTTTTGATCTGAATCGGGAAAATATGATAATTTTAGTTTGGGAGGTTGCTTGCTTATCGTAGTGGTCGATGACGTTCTCATGGTATGATCGAAAGATACCGACGGACCACGGCGTAGATTGGTGTGAGGTAAGCCCTAGAGCCTTCTTTGCAGCTTGTCTGATCATCATTCTCGATTTCGATTCACGAAACAGCTGCTTCGATTCGACTCAGTTTCTGCCATGATTGTGAGAGAGAGAGAAACAGGAGCACGAAAGAAGAAGCAAGAGACATTTCTTCCGTCGCCTCTTCAAGAGCCGTCTCCTCCGCTTTCATCCTTTTTTATTACTTTTTAATTTCATTTACTTTAAGAGACTAAAGTAATCAAAGACACAGAAACTATAAAAACGTTTGCTTTGTTTTTATTTCTTTCTTTCTTTCTTCTTGTTGTAGAGAACATCTTACATTAGTCTCCTTTATATAGCTAATAGAAACTACTTATCTTTTCCTATTACATGTTTATCTAGGAGTCTTAGTCTTTATCCTAAACATATGAGTTATTCCTCTTTGCTTTATGAATAACTTGGTCCTTAAGTCATCTCTTGAAGCTTATCCAACATTCTCCCTTCTAAGCTTCAAGCCATTTTCACTCAGGTCTTGTACTTTGATCAGGTCCCTCATCTCTTTAAACTTGATTCTTGCGAGTGCTTTAGTTAGAATGTCTGCGCGTTGCTCTGTTCCTGGTATATGCTCAACATCGATCAGCTCTCGTTCAACACACTCTCTTATAAAGTGAAAACGCTTGTGAATGTGTTTACTGCGTCGATGAAGAACTGGATTCTTTGCTAAGGCGATGGCTGATTTGTTGTCCACACGAATCAGTGTTCTTCCCAGCTTTCTTCCGGTGATCTCAGTCATTAATTCTTGAAACCAGATAGCTTGTTTAGCAGCCTCCGTTGCTGCCATGTATTCGGCTTCACACGAAGATAGAGCTACTACTTCTTGCTTTTGCGAGCACCACGATATTGGTGTGTCACCGAAGCAAAACAGATGGCCAGTAGTACTTCTTCCATCATCTGGATCTGTATTGTGGCTGCTATCGCTGTATCCTACAAGTCTTTGAGATCCTCCATGCTTGAACTTCAAACCGTAGCCAAGAGTCCCTTTTAAGTACCTCAATACTTGCTTCAAAGCTCTGCCATGCGACTCTCTTGGTGAGTGCATAAATCTACTTAGAATACCAACACTAAACGCCATGTCAGGTCTAGTATGCATTAAGTATCTCAAGCATCCTATTCTCCTTCTGTATTCGCTTGCATTTATCTCTGTTTCCTCCATTGCTTTCGAGAGATGTACTCCAAACTCCATAGGTATGTAGACCGAGTTACAGCTATCCATCTCTGCTTCTTCTAGTATTCGTCGAGCATAAGCTTCCTGCTTAATCATGATTCCTTGCATGCTCTGTTTTACTTCTATACCGAGATAATAAGTTAATAGACCCAAATCAGTCATCTCAAACCTTTCGGACATCGATGTTTTGAACTCTTTGATTGCTTCCAAAGAATTCCCAGTGACGAATAGATCATCAACATATATAGCTACAATGAGTAGCTTATCTTTTTCTTCCTTGCGGTAGACCGAGTTCTCCTTGACACACTTTTTGAACCGTAATCCTTTCAGAATCTGATCGAGCTTCGTGTTCCATGCTCTAGGAGCTTGTCGCAAACCATATAATGCTTTCTTAAGTTTGAAAACTTTATGCTCTTCTCCCTTCTTTTCAAATCCTTCTGGTTGCGACACATACACTTCTTCAATCAACTCGCCGTGTAAGAAGGCTGTCTTTACGTCCAAGTGGTGAATTTCCCATCCGTTTGCAGCAGCAAGACCTATGGAAATCTTATTGTTTCCATTCGAGCGACTGGGGCAAAGACCTCATCAAAATCTATGCCATGTTCCTGTACATAGCCTTTTGCAACAAGTCTTGACTTGTACTTGTTGATACTTCCGTCTGCGTTACGCTTGATTTTAAAAACCCATTTGAGTCCTATCACCTTTACTCCTTGTGGCCTTTCAATGAGAATCCATGTTTCGTTCTTGTCTATAGAATCGATCTCATCCTTACACGCAATCCTCCATCGCTTGTCTTTGAGTGCTTCTTGTATGCTCGCCGGTTCATCGTTCAATGCGAGTAGTAGTACTTCGCACTCAATATCAGACAGTAACACGTAATCCTTAAGATAGGCAGGTTGACTGACTTGTCGTGATGAACGTCTTACTCCAGAAGTGTTTTCTTCTACTCCTGATCCTGCTCCGACTTCCTCTGTTTCGTCTGACTGTGATGATGGTTCTGTAGCTGTTTCTTCGTTAGTCGTAACATAAGGACCACTTCCATTGTCCTCTGCCATTCCCCATGTCATATGAAACATTCCAGGTTCAGATTGTACATGTTCATCTACTCCCTTCCAATTCCAACGAGCTTTCTCATCAAAGACAACATCTCTACTTACGATAATTTTCTTCGAAGTAGGATTGTAAAGTCTATAGGCCTTGGATCCTGGTTCAATACCTAGATGAACCGCTGCTTCTGATCGATCATCAAGCTTCCTTAACTGTCCTGCATCTTTCTTTGCATACGCCATACACCCGAAGATTCTAATGTGAGATATGCTTGGCTTTCTTCCTTTTAAGCATTCATAGGGAGTTTGATTAGACAGAGCTCTTGTCGGTACTCTATTAATCAGATATGTGGCATGACGAACTGCCTCTCCCCATAAGTAGTTAGGCACACTCATTGCCTTTAGTATGCTCCGTGTCATCTCCATTAGTGTGCGGTTTCTCCGTTCCACCACACCATTCTGTTGTGGGGTGTATGGTGCCGTCAAGTGTCTTCTGATCCCATTGCTGTTGCAGAAGCTGTTAAATTCGTGTGAAGTAAATTCACCACCTCTATCAGTACGTAGTGTCAATATCTCTCTGTCCAAGTCCTTCTCGACAAGCTTCTTGAACGTTTTAAACTTGTCGAATGCATCACTTTTATCTTTCATTAGTATTGACCACATGAATCTCGTATTATCATCAATGATGACAAAAATATAGCGGTTGTGAGAAAGTGTTGCAGGCGCTATTGGACCACAAAGGTCTGCGTGTAGAAGCTCAAGTGGACGTGATGCTCTGAACATTGTTGCTTTTGGAAAAGATTGTCGAGATTGTTTGCCCACTAAACATGAATCACAGAGTCGTCGTTCTTCTCTTATCTCTGGCAGACCATAAACCATTTTTTGTGTCGCCATAGCTCTTATAGTCTTGAAGCTAATGTGACCAAGTCTGGCATGCCATCTCCATGGTTCCTCCTGTATCTTTGCGTGTAGACAAACTGCTCTACCTACTTGTAGTTTCAATTTGTAGAGCCTGTTTGCTGACCTCAATACCTTTACAAGTAATCTCCCTTCAGGGTCTCTTAGGGTCAAGTAGTTGTCTTTCATTCGAACGTCACAGCCCTGTTCGGTTGCTTGTCCTAAGCTTAGAATATTACTTTGTAGCTCAGGAATATAATAGATATCGGTCAGCATCTTCTGTTCCCCTGTCTTAGCTTCAAACAGAATTGAACCTTTTCCACTTATATCAACGTAAGATCCGTCTCCAAATTTTACTTTCCCCTTGATGTTTTCATTTATCTCAGAGAAGTAAGATCTTTCACCTGTCATGTGGTTACTAGCACCGTTGTCTAAATACCACACTCCATCTTCTTTCGTGTCGGTTTCAAGCTTCTTGGGATTTACTTTTTCTTCATTTAGAAACACCATTTCGATCTTATATAGTGCTGCTTCTGCAGCCTCAGTTTCAGCTTTATTTAGCTCTTCGTCATCTTTCTTTTCGGTGCATACCGAAGCAAAGTGTCCCTTCTTCTTGCAGTTATAGCATATAATTTGAGAGTAGTCTCTCTTTTCTTTACTTCTCTCACCATAATTGCTCCTGCCGCGACCTCTTCCTCTGTTACCACGTCCACGTCCTCTGTTCTGTCCTCTCCCTCTTCCTGTATTATCAGATCCCTTATGGTCATAGGACTTCTCAGTGCTAGAGTACAGGAGACTCGCTTGTTGCTCAACAGGTGCAAAACCTTTTATACGCTCCTCGTATGCCTTAAGTCTCCCAATGATGTCTTCAAAACTTGTCGTTTCCAAGTCCAACATCTGCTCAAGTGATGCTGTCATATGGATGAACTTCGGTGGTAGGCTATTTAGGAACTTCTTTACAACTTTTGGTCCCTCAATACTTTGACCTAATGAAGTTGCTTTTGATGCAAGCTCTGAGATTTTTCCGGAGAATGTATCGATCGAGTCTGCGTCTTCCATCTGTAGTCGATCGAACTCATTCATTAACGTTAAGAGACGTGCTGATTTGACGCGTTCTGCGCCTAGGTTTCTTGATCGTATGGCTTCCCATATTACTTTAGGTGAGCCAAGTTCACCTACTTGTAAAATCAGTGATTCAGGTATCGACTGAAACAAGAGAGCAGTAGCTATGTCATTCTTATCTTCTTCATTAGTTCCTGGATCTATGGCATCCCATACTTTGTGCACACGTAAGAGCACTTTCATCCTCATAGCCCATACCGTGTAATTCGATGTGTTTAGCATCGGACACACTACTGCACCAGGTATTGATTCCTTCAACTTTACCAAGGCTTTTGAATCTCCCATCGTCTCTGTATCTAAGCTTATGTGATCAAAACAAAACCACAAGCTCTGATACCAAATAAAGTAATCAAAGACACAGAAACTATAAAAACGTTTGCTTTGTTTTTATTTCTTTCTTTCTTTCTTCTTGTTGTAGAGAACATCTTACATTAGTCTCCTTTATATAGCTAATAGAAACTACTTATCTTTTCCTATTACATGTTTATCTAGGAGTCTTAGTCTTTATCCTAAACATATGAGTTATTCCTCTTTGCTTTATGAATAACTTGGTCCTTAAGTCATCTCTTGAAGCTTATCCAACAGAGACTGCATTAATATACCACGATAATGATGCTCTTACATGAGGATACATATAGTAGTTTCTTGTGTCCTAGAAACCCTAGCTCAAATGGGCCTCAAACACTAAGGCCTCATCTCAACAATGCTAACTAATACGCCATGGTTAGATCCTTCATCAATGGGTAAAACAAACCTTATGGTTGGGATGAACTGGAAAAAGGTTTACTAAAACGATTTTGGCCGAAGATATAAAAAGATCTATGTTTTTTTGGTAGATATAGATGAGTACTCGTGGCTACCGAACAAATGAAAAATGTTGTCACTTAGGACCTAAGGAATCTCGGTGTCTTCGGAAAGATTCGGCCACAACAAATTCTTATGTTTCAATGTCTCAAGTTGTTGTTGATGTCACAAACATTGAAACTGCACCGGAAATAATGTTGTTGCTACAGCTGGTGTAGTGAAGATTGTCTTGACAATGTTGTTGATTTTGTTACTACTTCTGCTACTACTCCGGCATTAGCTCTTGAAGTTGTTCCTACTTCTGTTGCTACTGAGACTGTTGCATTAGCTACTACTGCTGATGTTGAGACTGTTCCATCCACTATAATCATGACTACACATGCTGCTTACCTCAGTGGTGAGGCTTTAATTTCAATAACTACAACATGAACTGAAGAAACCGCTTCCAACAGTCACTAATTCAACAAACTCCTATTGCATAAAATTTTTCATCTACTAATGTTCTGAACATTTCTCCCATCACTCTATTAGCAACTTTTCCACCTTCTGACTTGGTAAATATCTCGACTTCCTTTCCTCTAACAGCTTCATTGTCTGAGACTATGCCAAGCATCTTTTAGTAGAAATTTTGATGCATTTAAACCGAAAGCTTCAGGATATGAGATGGATGATGCTTCTTCTCACAAACATGTAGAGGAAGGCATATAAAACCTTCCCCGAAGATACGAGAAATGCAGTGGACCACGGTTCCTGGCTGTGGAAAACATAGAGGAGACCGTGGGTCATATCAGTAGGTTTACGAGTGTGATCTCTTCTACTTTTTCTCTATGAATTCTACTTAAATTAATGTTTATTGTCTTTAACTTTCTTCAACTGTTCTAAACTATATGACCCAAAAGTCATATCCTTGTATATTTCCCCAATTTTAGTAGCAAGCTTTTCTTCAAAAAAATTGCCATTTATAAAAATATATTTACTTATTTTGACAAGGTTGAAGAAACATAAAAAAATCATAGCAGAGAATTGTTAACACCTTTATGCTTAAACATTTAGGGTATTAATTTGTCATTTCTATTAAAATTTTAAATAAGATGAAATCGATTGTTGACAAAAATAGACATAGTAAATTATTTATAACTAGATACGCCTCCAATCTGGAATTTATCTGCCACTGAAATCTTCTCACTTCTCAAAGCTTGATTACTTTTGATCATTTTCCTACAGATCAAGAGGAACAAACCATACAAGATTTCTTAAGTTTCGATAAAATTCATAAATGAGTTAATATAAAACTCATAACAGTCCTATATAAACTAATAACTTTAGTTACCTCTTCTCACGCAGTTCTCAAATTTTCTCATGTGAGGATCAAGATATTGGCGGTCAGCTTCATATCTTTCATCATACGGTGACCTGAAATAAAAAAGCAACATGATTTTCCTTTATAACAAAGGATTAATTCAATTCATGGGAAATTTGCCTCAATATACACAAAATAATCTATAATTCACTAACTAACTAAAAACACTCCCTCTCTCCTACTTTCTCTTCCTATCTCTCTCTACCATCTCTCTAAAAATCTAATTTCTCTTATTTTTTTGGTTATTTGGCAAATAAGCCCTTAATTCATCATCTAAAACAATATGGATAGACTTATACTATATTAGTAAAAATATTCTTAATATTATCATGAATTAAATTGCTGATGAACACAAATAGCGTGAACATGATTATGGCGTAGTAAAAAAGCATGAAGCATGAAGCATGATTCCCTAACTATATGTTAAATCAACAGTTTCTCTCCTTACTTACGTTATCTACATCCTTTTTTTGAACTGCACCTAAGAATGAATTACCTTATATCATCAGATCTTCTCAAATGAGGATTAACACTTAAACCAGAAGTTCTGTAGGTTGGACTCAGTACACTATTTGTTGGCCTGGAATATAAATAAGAATGTATTAGTTATGATCATAGATTCATAAAAATTTGCTTTCTTTAGTAAATTTGCTATTGTTAATCATCAACTGATTTCACTAAAAACAAAATAAAAAAGAATCCAACGAAGATAGATACAGCCCGCAACGGATACTATATATAAAACTTATTAAAGGGTTAAAGAAATAATTTCTAATAAGAGTAATCGTCCTGAAGACAAATAAATCTACCTAAACGATACTATATATATTGAGAGTACCACGCATATAGAGAATAGGGAAAATATACTATAACATATGAAAAGTTAGATTGAAAAACCTTTCTTCACGAAGATTTAAAAGACTATCTGCAAATGATGCATCATTTTCTCCTGGCGAGATGATCCTCTGCATTTTTTTAAGTAACCACATTATATTTTCCGATTTCGTAAATTTAATTAGCTTACTTCTATAAAATAAGGATTTAGACAAAACGTACCGTTCGTTTAGCAGAAGATGATGATTCTCCAAACTCAGATTGGTTACTTTGTGATCGACGTTTTCTCTGTGACATTCATTTAAAAATAATTTTTGAGTGCATATGTAGTCATACAAAAGATATTGATGCACGTTTATGTGGTTGCTGCTTACTAATGTGTCAGTTGCGGGAAGGTGCGTTGACGATTGTCCATTGATATGGCCTCCAGTTTCCTTTTCGGAGCACAGTATAGTAGTGAATATTTAGTTAATTATCGTATCATATTTATGTAAAAGTTTTTTCTACAAAACAATTATATGGTTTCACTTTTTATATTTTTCGTACAATTATATGGTTTCATTCATTGCATAAAAAGTTTTGTACCTGCAGAGGCATGGATGAGTTTGTGAATGGACGTATATGTGTCTGGTTGTTACGGCAAGGGGATTTAAAACTTGATGAACGTTGATCAATCAACCCTTGCGTCCCACTATACTGCCTATAAAAGAGGATCCAAAATAATATTTTAAGTTTTAGATGTCAGCGACAATAATTTTGGAGGGCAAAATCTTATTTTATATATTGTGAAAAATCGACAAAGACTGGGTACCTTGAAGTGTTTGTGGGCACTTGCGATCTAGGTAGGAGCGAGATATTACATTGTGGATTAGTGCCCGAGTTAGGGTTCATGTATGGTAGACTGTAGAATATGTCATGTAGGAAGCCAAAAGTTTAGCAAAACAAACATAGCTATAACTGTTTGATAAAAATGCACATATAAATAGTATAAGTACTGAAATACATATATATTGAGAGAAGAACATATAACTATTATATTGGAGAACAAAAATGTAAATGAAACTTAATCACAAATCAGCTAGTTGTTTAAGAAAAGGTGATCTTGCGTACCTAGTTGATGAATTTACCATCATAGAGGCTAAACGTTTGTCTTGCCCGCCAACTAAAGAAGATGGTGCCAATGGTTGCTGGCTATGCATGCCAGAAGATGAAGCAAATGGGACATGTTGATATGACGCATTTGAAAAACAGTTTGGTGCCCTGCTTTGTTTTTCCAAAAAAAAAATGTTTTATCAATTTCCTTATATAAACTTATAAGTAAAGTTTGCATTTTGGTTATAATATCAATTTGGGATGGAACTGTTGTATTATATGTGAGTTGAGTTATTTGAATTGCCAGCCATGTGGCAGTTCCAGTTATAGGTGCTTGTTTAGCAAATATATCCTGAATTACTTAAATAAAAAATTTGCTTTTGGGTTAAAATGATTTTAACATACCCAAATGTCGAATTAGGATCATAAGGACGACAAAATTGTTGTTGAGACTGCTGCTGCAATTGACTATAGATATTTAGTATTTGGTTTAGAGATAACTTAAACCAAAATTTTAAGTTAATAAAAGAAGTAAACGTAAAATGTTACACTGTACCATTGTAGGTACATTTGGCTCTTGAAGTGACGTAGTCCTTGCATTCAGCTGCTGATTGACTCCAGTCAGTGCTTCAGATTGTCTTGGGGCACTGCCCATCATCATTTGATTGTATAAACCTTGATTATTTGGTCGAACATGGAAATTGTTTCCTTGTTGGTGCTGCTGTTGCTAAGATTCATTGTCAAGTAAATATTAATATACGTACTATATTTAATTTATCCAAATCTGTAGCTTATGATAAAGAACGTTTTGAAAAGAAGATGCAAGTAATTTATTGCTGCATGACAATTTTGAGAAGGAATATGGTAGTTGTTAAGGTTTTCTTCAGTTCCTAAAAATGATGGCTGCAGTTGCTGACCACACATGCCAAAGGATATGAAGGAATTGTAAAACTTTAGTTTGACATACTTGATAAGAAATTACGTGTCATGTAGTTTATAAAATTATTTTAAGATTTTCTAAAATGAGGATTTAGACGAAACGTACCCTTCGGTTAACAGAAGATGATGATTCTCCACGTTCAAGACATTGGTTACTTTGTCGTTGAGGTCTTCTCTGTAACTTACATTTACAAATATTTCTTAGAACAAATATAGTCATGCAAAATATACTAATGCAAATAATAAACTATAATACAAAATACATTTATATGGTTGTTGCTTACTGATGTGTCAATGGCGAGATGGTGAGTTGAGGATTGTCCATTGTTCTGGCCTCCAGTTACCTATTTGGAGACTAGTAGTCATAAATATGCAGTCAATTAACAAATCAGAAAAGAAACAAAAAGTTAGAAAATATTTGTACCCGCTGAGGTATAGATGAGTTGAAGAAGGGACGTCCAGGCGTCTGATTCTTAAGGAAAAGAGGATTACAACTCGATGAAGGCTGATCAATCAACCCTTCCATGCCACTGTATTGGCTATAAAATGGGATCCAGAATAATATGGTTGGTTTTAAGAATCATCGATTGTCATTTGGAGTACAATAGCTTATTTTATCTATTGTGCGAAATTGAATAAGACTCGATACCTTGAAGAGCTTGAGGGAAACTGACGCCTGGGTATGGGAGAGATATTACATTGTGGACTAGTTCCCGAGCTAGGGTACATGTAAGGTAGACATTGTTGAGGACATGTCCTGTAGGAACCCAATAAATTTAGCAAAAGAATATATAGTTGTAACTAAACACACAATGATCATATAACTTGATTTTTTTTTTTTGGTCAACAACATATAACTTGATTTTATTTGTTTTATTTTGTATGCGAAACAAATGGTAGGACCAAAATTTGTGTTTTGACAATGGTAGCACTCAAGGCATGTAAGTGAAAAACTTAATCACAAATCAAGTGATTGTTTTTACTAGAAATTTCTTGATTTTCTTCTAATGTATTCTAGAAAAGGTGATTTTATGTACCTAGTTGAAGTATTAACCAGCGTTGAGGCTAAATGTTCTTCTTGTTGGCCAACTAGAGAGGATGGCGCCAACGGTTGCTGTCCAGACATACCAGAAGATGAAGAAAATGGGACATGTTGATATGACGCACTTGATAAACAGTTCGGTGACCTGCTTCTTCTTTTTTTTTTTTTAAAAACAAAATATTGTATCAAATTTCTTATATAGATGTTATTAGTATACAAAATGTTTGCATTTTGATTAAAATACCAATTTGGAATAGAATTTGTTATACTATGTGAGTTAATTTATTCGAATTGCCAGCCATGTTGTATTTCCAAATATTATAACTTTCATATTGGTTGTTCAACAAAGATTTCATAAATTACTTAAGTAAAATTATTAAATAAGGAATTATTATTTCACTAAAATTGTTTTAAGAAAAAAGAATAACATACCCAGATGTAGAATTAAGATGGTAAGGACGATGATATTGTTGTTGATGTTGCTGCTGCATTTGAATTTATATATTTGGTCTTTGGTTTCGAGATAAAATAAGTAAAAATGAGTTAATAGAAGAAGTAAAAAAATCAAATTTGTCATTGTACCAGTGTAGGAGTATCTGTCTCTCGGCATGGATCCATCATTACTTGATTGTGTGAACTTTGGCAATTTGGTGGTCCACGGAAAATGCTCTCTTGTTGTTGCTGATGTTGCCAAGATTATTTAAAATTAATATATATAATATATACACTAAAATTTGTTTAAATTTTGTAGCTTATGATAAAGATGTTTTTTTTTAAATAAGATGTAAGTAATTTACTATTGCATGAGAACTTTGTGTAGGGATATGGTCGTTGTTAAGGTTTTGCGCAGTTCCTAAAGATGATGGCTGCAGTTGCTGATCATTCATGCCAGAGGATAAAGGAACTGTGACATTTTTGCTTGGCATACTTGAGAAGCAATTATCTGTCCTGTATTTTATGAAATTATGTTTCATTGCTGAAAAGTTAATAAACCAATGTAATAAATATATAAAATGTTGTCTTTAAAGTATCAGTACCAGTCTGGAGTGGGTATATCAGGCTTATAGTTAAACTCATCAAGCACGTTGTGATCACCATCATTCTCTGCCGTTAAACGCTGCAAGATTTTCTTTGAAATTGCACACAAATAAAACCAAAATGTTTATCATCAAAACTTATAATCTAGAAACTAGATATATAAAAATTAAAGTCAAGACGACAAAAATTACCATCAAAGGTTCAGGAGATCCTGAAGAAGTAGGATGTAGATCTTCAGACAAGTTGCCTTGAGAACTCATATTTGCTAGTTTTGGCTAAATGATAAATAGGAAATGTAAAATATGTTTATATATAGTTATGTATCTATATACAGTGTATATATGACAGGTTATATATACATATTCGTGTATGTAATGCATTTACATAAATAACAGTGACATAAAATAAAATAAAATTTAATAAAAGGAAATCTAAAGAAATAAAAATAAAAATAAAAATAGAGCATACATAAAATCGTTGTCTAACACGTTTTTAGAACAAACTATGAAATGTTATAAAAATAACAGTATGCACACATACACATTGTTTTGAAACAAAATAAACATTAAAAACATAAATTGAAACAAATAAAGTCACCAGAAAAATATTTATGATCACTTTACAAAAATCACATATATATATGGAGCACAAAATTTTAACTATCAAACTAAATATTTGTTTGACAAACTTGGATGATGAAAGTGACAAACAATTATATACCTAAAAATCAATGGAAATCAATAGAAATTTAATTTTGAAGAATTTTCTGGGATTAATATGTTTGACGAACTTTGTGTGAGCAAATCTATGGAAGCGGGGAAAGGGTTTTGAAGTTGATGGCATAGATGAAAACATGTCTTATAACTTACAAGTTACAACAAAAGCATACAGATCATATACAAAGATAAAGTTAAATACTGATGAAATATAACTGAAACCCCCTAAAAGGGTTTTGTCTCCGACAACATATATTATGGTTTCATCTCAAATTTGTTTTGCATCAAAGCTCATGTACAAAGAACGTCAGATAGAAAGATGTAAACGAATAACAATGAGAGAAACACTTACTGGAATTAAGCGAATAACAATGAGAGAGACACACTGGAAAGTAATTGCGAGATATTGAAAGGGAAAGAGGTTGATATGGATATCTCAAAGTGAAAGCATTACAATATATTAAATAGACACAAGGGAAAAGTTGTGTAGCTTATCTTTTTCACTGACATGTGGTTAAAAAAGCTGGCTTAGTTTCTTATTCAAAAAAAAAACAAAAAACAAAACAAAACGTTTTTTTTCTGAGATAAAAACGATATAAAATGCTTTGTATATTTATTTAAAAAATATGTTTAAATAGTTATATAATAAAATGGAAAATAAAAAGGCACGCTATACATTAAAAAGGTTATTTAGAATCCGATATATTTTAAATAAGCGATGTTCATTAATTATATAAAAAAGTAAAAGTTAACTATTTTCTTATATAGTTTAATAACGATATATTATTGAAAACGTGAGATACCAGAAAGATTTAATACCATATATACATTCAAATTTATACCCAAATTTGGTTGAAAATCATAAATCTGAAAAACAAATTTCTGAAATTATATAATTAATCTATTTATCATTTGAAAATTTTAAATATTAAAATGTAATTTTCATTGCGTTCGGACTCAAATAGAATATATTTTTTTCAAAAGTTAAAGTTATGATGAAGTTTATTTATATGAAAAGGATACGTGAGGAGTTTGTTGTACTTTTTAATGTTAATAAGCAAATATTATTTTAGTTACATATTAGGAAGAGTTATATAATGACTGGTTCATGAATATCTAACATTTAGGTTGTTCTTGTAGGTTTGTAACAGTTATTCTTTCAAGAAATTATTTCACTTAATAGTTTTCGAGCTCTTAAAAATGGAGAAGGTAAATTTTAATTTTACTATACTAACACTACTAGGTGAAATCTATATATATCAGAGTTACCCGCTGTTTGTGCCACTTCATCTAGAGATATAAAATCAACCAATGATCATTAGCTCTCTTGATGACACATCATCTCCAGTGTTTTTTATTTTTGGTGAAATCAGTGTTATGACTTATGAATAAGATTTTTTTCCTAAATAAGAATTTTAGTGAAATAAGAGCCTTTAGAAAATAATGGTAATTTTGGAAAATAATATTTCCTTTTTTTTTGGTCAAAGGAAAATAATATTTCCAAATACTAAATACAATGAGCTGTTTTCTTACATGTTTACAGCTCACTTCTTTTTCAAAAATTTATAGAAAGAAAAATGGGTTAAGGAAACAGAATATTTAAAGGAATTAAAAAAAATAGAAATTTTTTTCTCACAGCTTTAATAAAACTTTTCTATAAATGTTTTAAAATTATTTTTAAAAATTAGTAAATGTAATATTATTTTAAACAACTTTTTGAAAAGACAACATTTTTGCTCTCTAATAGGCCCAAACCCAATTCAGTAGTAACTATAAGGCCGAAGTAAATGCGCTTCTCACTATAGGCCCAAGCCCAATTATAACCATCTTTCAACATCAATGACATGAACGTACAACGTGTTAAACAAAGTCCAAAATCATTAGTAGAAGAGGACGAAACAAACTTTATTCTGATTCACCTTACTAACTCTATCATCTATTCTAATTTGCCCCACCTAATAAATAATTTAATTTTTTTTCTTTAATTACAGAAACTCGAGTAAATACTTAACTACCCTTAAAGAATCTACAAAACTACAACCAAACCTAACCTAAACCCTCTGATCTAACCCAAGTGTTTCCTTCTTTCCTCTTAGAGCAAGAACATCGGGCTATCTAGCCCACGTATCTTGTTTAATTTCGGCCCAAAAGAAAATGTTTAATGATGTAAAATAGCAGAAACGTTTATACAATTAGAAGCTTTCAGCAAAGTCCCGAGGAGCATGTGGCAGGTCCGGATTGGCAAACCGAATGGGAAGACGAAACACGTCTTTGGCCTCAATTCATTTGGTCCGCCTCGTTCTTCTCTCTCGCGACAAGGCGATTTCGATAGGGTTGTTCAAATCGAATCAATCCGCGCCGATATCGCGTTTAATCAAGAGGACGACCGCCGAATCTAATCTACAGCAAGTTTGTGTTCTTCCTCGTACCTCTCTTTTGCGATTTTTGGAATCAATCCGTGTTCTAATCGATCTGGGTTTGATTGGTTTCACATGTCCCGTGTTCGTAGGGGGAAAGTCGAGTTTCCATCTCGATTGTCATCATCTCCTTATTCTCCACGATTGTCATCATCTCCTTATTAGTTACCTAAGAACTCTCTAAAAAGTCCCACCAATATTCAACACTTTTCCAAAAACTTCTTAACAAAGTCCTTGATGACAACTTAATGGTAAAATATTCTAAGAACCGTTAAAAAAGTCCTACCAATGTCCTTGCTCTTATACTTCCAAAACAATCTTCCCGACCCCACTATTTCTTCATCCTCTTCCTTTTTTCCTTTCTCTTTGTATGAACCCTAGTTGACAAAAACGATGGGATTTTTTTTTTAAAACGTTGGGATTAGCCGTCGTGTGAACGATTTTATCAAGGCTTCTTATAAACCATGGCCGGCTTTGGATACTATAAACATAATGTCGTTGAGCGATGTCGTGTGTAGCGGCGGCCGGGAAGAGAGCTTGTTGAGAAGAAGTGCGTTTCTGTTGCAGTTGTTTCACGTGTGTTTTTGATCTTTGACACGTAGATGGACCGAGGAGTTTGGCTACTGGAATGGTTGTTGCGGGAAGGTGGTTAGCTCCGGGGCCTGTGCAGCTTCTTTATTAGCTTTGGGTGCTTATATACTCCCTGAGAAACGTAGAGATTAATGGAGGAGGCTTAGACGCGCTATAACTTGTGGTTTTGCGTCTTCTAAGTCCAAACGATCAGGAGCTGAAGCTGCTTCTATGCTGCTGAGATTCAACAACGCTAGAACCAGCAGCGTCAAGCTAGGGTTTATACATAAACATGAGCTTGTGAAACCCAGAACAGATTTAGGGGGATTTGCTTCTTGCTGTTCGGTTTCGGCAACGAAGCTCCGACCATTCAGCTGAAGATAACGGAGCTGCTGTTTTTTGTGAAGCAAGTAATCTTGCGCTTAGCGATTAGAACTTTCATAATGTTTCCTCGGTGGTGAAGATGCTTAGAGTCTCCACAAACGCACTCGAAGCGGCTGACGACTAAACGCTGGTGACGCCCGTTGGAGAAGTGGCTAGATAGGTCTCTTTGTTGGAGACTGGTTAAGACAAGCACACAGCTACACCCTGTTCTATTGGAAGAACTTGCTCTAACTTGAGCCACCGTGTTAGAGACAAGATCTAAGCTGATGTTGCGTGGCGGCCAGTTCAGTGTGCACTACAAGAGAACTTACCATATTCGCATGATTGTCATTCTTATGTTTTTTTTTCTTGGTCCAGATTAATTGGCTGTTATTTAGATAGCTCGGACGGTGGAAGCGTTAGATTTTATGGTGGAGATTCACAGGAAGATTGAACGCAGCATCATGACAGTAAAAAAATACCAGAATACCAAGATGGTTCAGCTCGTTTTTTTCATACTCTGTTTTTGTATATGCAAAACAGAGTGTTTATACATAATTCAATAAAATTCATCTTTACAGAAACATCATCTTCAATTTATATTTCCATTATGTTCTGATACTTTTATTATAATAGTTAGATCCTTATAGAATCAAAACATGTTTGGTTTCTGTTAGTTTTTTTGTTTTTTTAAATCACATTTATTTTTCTCGAAATTTACTCAGAATCGTTCTGTTTATTTTCCGGTGATATTGTTGCCGGCCAACGGAATCTCGTCTGAAACAACCGACGACTGAAGAGGAGCAGCAGTATATAGATTAGAGGAGAGAATCAGAAAACAACAGCAGCAACCCATTCTTTAGATGGTTATACCAAGTCAAGTCTTCGACCTGAAATTTCCAAACCGAATATATATGAAAACTTGTGGTTGAAACTCTAATTCAAAGGAAAAGAAAACAGCGCTATGATCTTAGTAACTGAGAAACCACATTTAAATGTAGTAGCTTTGCACTAATAATTTTTTATTAAAAAGCTAACCATGAGATTGGAAAAACAATACAATTGTATCTAACTTGCATATCAAAAGTGTAAGCCACGAAAAGACATGATAAAAAATTTTCATTTTCAGAAATTTAAGTCTAAAACATGATAAAAAAATTAAAAAAATATTGTTTAAAACATTTTAAAATTCAACAAAAAAACTTGTTGAAAATAAAAAAAAAACATGTCTAAAACGTGTTAAAAGGAAGAAAAAAAATATGTTTGAATATTTACACTTAGTAGTACTCAAGGCACTAGTAATATTTCCTTCTTCATAGTAATACTTTTGCACATTACAACAATTTTTAGTAATACCACATCAAAAAATCAAATTTATTAGCAATACCAATCAATTTAGACAGTTTTAGATTGTATATAACACATTGGCAAAAAAAAAAAAAAGATGTATTTTCTGTTATTCATCTTATTATGACCTTCTCATCAAGACATTATGATGAAAGCATAATGATGTTTTCTATGGTATGAGAAATTTTTAATCAACTTGAGAAATTAAGAATATTTTATGTCTAATCTGACAAATAAACACATATAGGGGCATAATCATGTAATATATGAGATATATCTTCTAAAAATAAATAATAAGACGAAAATTAATGCTTTTTAGAAACATGCATAATACACAATAATTCAAAGTATTTTAAGGTAGTTCAAGGTAGTTCACAGTAGTACCTAGTAGTTTATATTACATATAGTAGTACAAGGTAGTTCCTAGTAGTTAGTAGGATATGTTAGTGTTGATGGCCACCATATGTATCATCTATATCATTGTTTAGTAGAACACTTTTACATTTCTCATTATTCACTTGCATTACATAACTCAAAACATCTTCATGCATCTTAAAGTTTTCCCGTTGTTCGGCTGTGCAGAGCGTGACCACGCCATCCATCTCATCTTCTGGAGTTGCATCTTCTCCAATAGTCAAGACATACGATTGTTATAGGAGGGGTCATAGATTTCCCTGGAAAAAAATTATGATTAGTTGCCCATTAAGTGAATCTAAGTTGTTCTAAATCTTTAGTACATAGTAGAACCAGTAATACTAGTAATATACGTTTCGTTCCTAGAATGTAATTTTGATATTTTCACAAAGTTTATAAATGATTTAAATGCACTCATATTCTTAATAAATGCCTCTATATAATCAAAAAAATTAAATACAAACAAATTGTTTATAAAATCAAAGCATTTTGTAAATAATATTAAAGTAAAAATAGATATAATTGAATTAGAATCTTAAATGATTCTCTTTACATAGCAACAAAAGTGTCAAAATTACTTTTATGAAAAAAAAGAGAATATTATTTATAATTTATATAGATTGTTAATTTTATTATAAATATAAATAGTAAAATTATGAAATAGCTTATTTAAAAATTGAAGGTTATATAAAAGATATAAAGACTAAAATTAAGGAAAATAAATAAATATTTTATTAAATTTATTTTAAATTAATTTCTGATTAAAATATTATCGAAATACATGTTTTATTAAATTTTTATTTTGAAATATTTATACAACTCAAGTTTATATAAATATTTTAATTTATTTTAATATTAATTGTTGATTAAAATATTATTTAAGTATATATTTTATTAAATTTGTACTATTAAAATTTTTTGAAGTAATTTATATAATTTTCTTTTGAAATTTATTGTTGATTTAAATATGAAAATCTTTTTTAATAATTTATTTTTATTTATTTATTTATAAAAATATTATTTTAAGATAAACATAAATCTTAAAAGAGGATTTGGAAAAAAAAAAGATCTGGGGGATCCACTCGGAAAAACCAAAAAAAAATCTGAAAAAAAATAAATTTGATCGATAATAAGATATTATTCTGGGACTCATCCGAATAAAATAAAGAAAAAAATAATAATGGTGGGTCCCGCAATATTAAAAAAAATAATAATAAAGAATGAAAAGGTAGGAAAGGAAGTAAGAAAATGAAGGGATAGTCAGAAAATTGGTGGAGTAGTTAGAATAGAATTTTTGTGATCGGGCCAAATTAGATTACTTTCCGAAACAAACCGAATAAAAGATGTGTCCCACTGTAGCTAGAAACACCACAAACGGAGAAACCAATAAAGGACGACAATGGCGATCTCCGGCGCTGATAACGAATCCGGAGCTCCGCTTCTTTCCAAAACCGTTGACGGATCCGTTGACTACAGAAACGAACCCGCCGTCAGATCTTCCTCCGGAGGCTGGAGATCCGCCGGATTCATCATCGGTAATTCCCCGAAATTCCCGCCAAATTTGTTTACTTCTCCTTCTGAATTTTGCTTTTGTCGACGGCAGGTGTGGAGGTAGCCGAGCGGTTCGCCTACTACGGGATCTCGTCGAATCTGATCACGTATTTGACGGGACCGCTAGGTCAATCGACGGCGGCTGCCGCTGCTAACGTCAATGCCTGGTACGGAACGGCGTCGTTGCTTCCTCTCCTCGGCGCGTTCGTCGCGGACTCGTTCCTCGGTCGTTTCCGTACAATCCTCGCCGCCTCTGCTCTCTACGTATTGGTACGAATCTATCTCCAACTCTATTGGACATACGGTTTAATGTAAACCGTGTGTGGTTATTTATCGGTTTATACGAAAAAGTCACAGAGTGGTTGTAACAAACTCTCTAACGGTCAGTAACTGAATTTTCGTGCCCTTGATGAACAACAGGGACTTGGTTTACTGACGCTATCTGCGATGATTCCTTCAGACTGCAAAGTCACCTCATGCTCACCTCCTAGCTTTCAAGTTATCACGTTCTTTGGTGCTCTGTATCTAGTGGCGCTAGCTCAAGGCGGGCATAAGCCGTGTGTTCAGGCTTTTGGAGCGGATCAGTTTGATGAGAAGGAGCCTGAAGAGTGTAAATCCAAGAGTTCGTTCTTTAACTGGTGGTATTTTTGTATGTGTTTTGGTACCTTGGTGACGCTATGGATCTTGAACTACATACAAGACAATCTTAGCTGGGCTCTAGGGTTTGGTATACCTTGTGTTGCTATGGTGCTTGCTTTGGTTATTTTCGTGCTCGGAACCAGGACTTACCGGTTTAGTATTCGAAGAGAAAGTAGAAGCGCTTTTGCGAGGATTTGGAATGTTTATGTAGCTGCTGTTAAGAACTGGAGTGTGTCAGCTTCGGATGTAGCTGATGCAGAAGAGAGCCATGTTTTAATCTCTCATTCAAGGTCGCAGCAGTTTAAGTAAGAAAGCTTCATGTCTCCTTTTATTTATTTTTGTTACTGGCCTTGTATAGTAGTAACAACTTTGTTCTTATTACAACTGTAGTTTCCTCAACAAAGCTCTGGTCGGGACGAATGGTTGTAGTTTAGATGAACTTGAAGAAGCAAAGTCAGTGCTTAGGCTAGCTCCGATCTGGTTAACTTGCTTGGTGTACGCGGTTGTGTTTGCGCAGTCTCCAACTTTCTTCACCAAACAAGGAGCCACAATGGAGAGATCAATCACACCGAGTTACAAGATCTCTCCGGCTACCCTCCAGTCCTTCATCAGCCTCTCTATAGTCATCTTCATCCCCGTTTACGACCGTGTACTCATCCCAGTCGCGAGGTCATTCACTCATAAACCTGGTGGAATCACTATGCTTCAGAGAATCGGCACTGGCATATTCCTCTCTTTTCTCGCTATGGTAATAGCCGCTCTAGTGGAGATGAAAAGGCTTAAAACCGCTGCGGATTACGGGCTCATCGATTCACCAGAAGTTACGGTTCCAATGAGTGTATGGTGGTTAGTTCCTCAGTATGTTCTCTTTGGTATCTCGGATGTTTTTGCAATGGTGGGTCTTCAAGAGTTCTTCTACGACCAGGTCCCGAGCGAGCTGAGAAGCGTGGGTTTGGCTCTGTACTTGAGTATATTTGGTATTGGTAGCTTTCTCAGCAGTTTCATGATATCAGTTATTGATAAAGCGACGAGCCGATCTGGTCAAGCGAGTTGGTTCGCAAATAACCTGAACCAGGCTCATTTGGATTACTTTTACTGGTTACTTGCTTGTTTCAGCTTCATTGGCTTAGCCTCTTACTTGTATTTTGCAAAGGCCTACGTCTCTAAGAGGCTCAACACCGTTTAAACCCTATATCTCTCGTGTAAAATGTTGCAGGTACTCTCTCTCTCTCTCTCTATGTAATTTAAAATTCAGTTTAATTATTCATGATCAGATTAGTCATATAGATGTTCGTTTACTCATATAGCTTGTAATGCACGTTTTAGGGTACTTTTAAAACATAGAATGGAAGTATGCATATGTTGTTTGTAATGCACATAGTTTTCCATGTTTGTGGTATAGTCTTTTCGTGATCTTATATAATCCACACCTTATGAACAATGAATATGTATATCGTTACAACACTTATCTTATTCTTAGACTTGATCTACCCGGCGATACACATACAACCTGGAGAAGAACAAAAACGCTAAGAACCCAACGGCGGTGAAAGCGGCGAGCAACCAGTAAAAGTAATCGACATGGGCTCGGTTCAAGTTAGTGTTGAACCAACTATCCCCACCATCTTTTCCGGTAACCCAATCAATCACAGTGATGAGAAAACCACTCAAGAAGCTCGAAAGACCCATTGCACTCAAAGAAAGCGCAAGACCAATGCTCCTTAACTCCGTTGGGACTTGGTCGTAGAAGAATTCTTGCGTACCCACTAGCGAGAACACATCAATCATCCCCAGTAGCAAATACTGAGGAACGAACCACCATATGGACATCGGGACGGTTGCGTCAGGTCTATCCACAAGTCCGTATTCCTTAGCAGTCTGGAGCCGTTTCATTTCTACCAACGCAGCAACCACCATGTTGAAGCTAGAGAGCACCATTCCAGCTCCAATTCTCTGGAGCATCGTGATTCCAAAAGGCTTTTTGGTTATGTATCTAGCTAACGGGAGGAAAACACGCTCATAAGTTGGAACTGAGATGAGAATCGATACGCCGATAAATGACTGAAAGGACGCCGGAGGGATTTCCAAACCCGGCAAGATTTTTCTGTCTACAGTGACGCCTTGCTTCGTGAAGAAAGTCGAATATTGAGCATACGGAATCGTGCTCACGACCGACGTGATCCATATCGGAATAAGCCTTACCAAAGCCATTGCATCTTCCACGTCCTTAGTATTACATGGCTCTGCACCTCCTTCTCCTGATACCAACGCTTTCGCTAGGAACCTTGAATTCAAAATGATGTTAGGTAAAGTTAGGTCAAACTCTAAACCTTATATCAAACTATTCAAAACTTAGGGATGTATGCAACTTACTCGAGCCAGCCTTTACGTTTCTGTGATGAACCATCCTCTAATAGACCTTGACTCAAACTCGAATCCGATAGATTCAGATTTCGATTCTTGTAAGCCGCGACGAAAACTCTACCGATCCTCGCAAAAGCATTCTTCTTCTCCTTCTGATTACCTCTTTGGTATCTGTAAGTTTTTCTTCCGAGCAAGAAGAGAGCAAGAGCCATAACCATGAACACGCAAGGGATCCCAAAACCAAGCGCCCAGCTAACATTGTCTTGAACGTAAACCACCACAAGAAAAGATAAAGTGATTCCGGCAGATAAAGTCATGAACCACCAATTGAAAAATGATCCTCTAGATACTCTCTCCTTCGAATCTCCTGAGTCGAACTGGTCCGCACCAAACGCTTGAACACACGGCTTGTGGCCCCCTTGTCCGATCGCCACCATGTACAGAGAGCAGAAGAAAAGTATATTCACCCAGAAAAACGATGTAACGGTATCGTTACGTTGCTCGGAAATTCTTATTAAGATTAAGAAAGCTGACAAGGTCAATAGTCCTAGTCCCTGTAGTAACAATTCCCAAAATTTACAAGGCGTTATAGGTTATATATAACTATATATAATATATTCTCACTGATTTTAAAAGCCAATGTGTTTTCAACATTTGTATTTTAAACTTAAAAACACTTGCAAATATGTTCAAATATTCAACATTAACTCAAACTAATATTTACAAGTCTTTAAACAAATAGCAGATGATTTAAAAGATTTTTTTTATAAATAACAATCTAGTAAGATCACATGATTTTGTTTAGGTTTTTAAAATAATTAAAATATACTGACTGACAAGTCGAAGTTTCTAAAATTCAGATAAAAAATTGGGAGTGGGAGAGGGAACCTACGAGTATGTAGATGAGTGAAGCTACAACAATGGTGTGGTAACGACCAAGATATGCGTCTGCTATGAAAGCTCCGAAAACAGGAAGCATCGAGGCTGTTCCTGACCACGTGTTCACGTTTACGGCGGCGGTCGCCGTCGATTGCCCGAGAGGTCCGGTGAGGTAAGTAATTAAGTTGGAGGCAATCCCAAAGTAAGCAAATCTTTCTCCTACCTCCACACCTGAAAATATTTTCAAGAATAAAATGAAACTTATAACAATATTTCAAGAAAACAGATGAAACTCGTAAAAAGTTCAAGAAAAATATGAAACTCACCAATAATGTACCAAGCGGATCTCCATCCGCCGGTGGAAATTTTTCCGGCGGGAAATCCACGGTGGTCGACAGAATCGCTAACGTAATCTTCGAGAAGTGCGACTTCTTCCTCAGGTGTCGCCATTCTCGTCTCCACTTAAGTTAGGAAGCACTTTGGAGTCGTTGAGGAAACTGGATTTTTAAGCTATGATCCGTTCGACCTACGCAACTAATTTATTAACAAAAAGTAATCAATTTTGATATATTCGTTTATTTATAATATACATTTTTCGATATTCAGATTATATGAAAACGTGATCTTAGTCCACGTAACTGTTAAAGAACGTATTTTAAATACCTATCTACCACCGTTTTTATGATTATGCAAAAGGACGAATATATGTTTCACGAGCTATATTTTAAATTTTAGCACCATCTATTCTGTATCTATTAGTATCTAAAGCAAAGTATCTCATAAATAAAATACTAATAAATTTAACATAATTTAACTAATAATAAAATTCTGAATCATAAAGTAAGACGAACAAATCAACATGCAACACATTACAATTTTATACTTTTGTCATGTCTAGATATTTTTCTAGAAACCTCCAATGGGTTTTCTTTAATTAAAAAAAGAACCATGGAGGTTGCCCTAACTTACTTGATTAATCTAAACCAACTAACACATGGTTTTATGTTTGTATTAGCTTTTTGTTTGTCATTTTATATATCAATCAAAAATCAAGTATCAGTGGTTAATTATTGCATCAATCATATTAGCTAAAATCAAGATCCATGCAATATGCACATACACAATCTAATTTTTTTATTTGAAAAGGGATACGATTGAAGGTAATTTACTAATTTTGCGTTATTGATTATTGGTGTAAGGCTGTAAGCACTACTAAGCTTACATGTTAGATAAGAATTTATCCCGAATTCCATTTAGAATTATTGCATACATTTTTCTCTAAAACGAAAATTAAAATGATACGAAATGAGTAATATTTTGTTTAGTTAAAGAACCCATATGGCTTTAACAAAAATGTATGGTTTTCAGTGTACTCACGATTATATGATTTGTTGTCTTTGTTCACTGTCTAGCTGTCACGTCCTTCTTATAATTTAAGGTAATCAACGTGCATGACAACACATATAGTTTACGTTCAGACTAAAAAATCACTTTGGGAGTGGAATGAACCTACCTATAAATTTTTGCTTTATCTATGGTCGAGCGGTCCTACTATTTTTTTGTTCGGACGTATTTTTGGAAAAGTGTTTTTGATGGATTAGAGAAAAATACAGATAATACTTCCATTGCAAAATAAATATATTCTGTTTTATTTATGTTTTTAAACGTTTCAACTTGTTAATTAGCTGTCTCTTTGATGCACGAAGATGTCACTTTCATATGTAATATAAAAACAAACCAGTCACACAAAAGCTTCAGATTATGCCAATTGCCTAATAATGTATAGTGACGATTTTGATTGGTTAGAATCTTTACATGCGTAAATTAGGATGGCACTCAAATCATGCTTAACGCTGACGGATCCGTAATTTCTGGGCCCGTTTGTTATCCATACTTTTGTTCTTTGTTGTTGTATGCATCTTTAAACTTTCTAGAAAGTTTTATGTAGTAGATGAGCGTGTAACGTGTACTACTGCATGCCCTATATTCTGAAGCACTTCTTTCAGTTCCAAGTCCAAGAAATTAAATGGGTCCAATTGCTACGAAAGGTTCATGCAAAGATGAATGGTGCATTCTTTTTGTGTCACTTCTTTTGGAGTTTCTATATCACTCATTGCTTTCAAGTATATACTACTACGGAAATGAACAAACCCTTACGCACACATGTCAATTATTCACAAGAGGAATCGGATACGGAGCTGTAATTAACGACTGTAGTCCTTAAACCCCATATCTCCAACTCTTGTACTACCTCACGCGGGTTTGGCAGATGCATGTTCTTTCTGACAAGATCTGAATTTGGACTGAGTGTTCTCCAAGTGGACGAATCCGGACCGGAGTAGTGATGATAGAATTTTCAAATCTGTTCATTATTTTGGTTGGTCCTCCATTCTCAAAATTATCAATTCCTTTCGGCCCATTCTGCAACTT
Organism: Brassica nigra; assembly: GCA_016432835.1. Classification (NCBI taxonomy): domain Eukaryota; kingdom Viridiplantae; phylum Streptophyta; class Magnoliopsida; order Brassicales; family Brassicaceae; genus Brassica; species Brassica nigra. The sequence continues at coordinate 20,599,547 of CM028243.1, forward strand.
GTTGAGGATAACACTTGTTGGCATATTATACACAATTTGGACAAATACAATTAGCAGATGGTTCTGGAATATTTGGAAATATCCTAAAACCAATGGACCACTTGGAGCTGTGAAACCAAACAATAAAAGCTATCCAATCCAAACCCATGCAGATATTATGACTTTGTTTTTGTAGGCACCTCCCTCGTATATACTCTTTCAGTTTCGATTTAATTGTCGTTGTAAAATAAAATTTTCATTTTAAAATAAATATCGTTTTATAGTTTCAATGTAAAATTTATTAATAATATTTTTTCTATTGGTTAAAATATTGTTATATATATAGGTAATGATGTTTTTATTTTGAAAATACACAAAATTAAATATTTTCTTAATTTGTGTGCATAAACTTAAACAACAAATAAAATGAAACGGAGGGAGTATTAAACTTGCCAATTCTATATATTCTTATAGTAAAACCGAGTTTAGCTTGTGCCGACTCCCCCATTAGCCATTACTCTCCTCTCCACATTTTATTTACGGCTTTTTCAACTGAACATATGATTCTCAAAGCGGTTTCTGTTTCTCAAAATTGTACTTGACTTGACTCGTCTTAGTTATTTACACTAGTATTTTTATTATTTCCTAGATATTATTTACAAAGTGATTTTGACTTATGTACTCTCTATAATCAATTTCACTAAATAAATATGACATATACTAGAAATATAATATCGTGTATAGCTAAATATGACATGAATGATTACATTTAATTCTGATTTTTTTGCAACTTTTTTTCTGAATATGGTAATAAATTATACTTCATAATTAGAATAAATATATTCCAATATAATATTAAATAATATAATAATATAATAATATTTTAATTTTTTGAAATATTTTTTATTTCTATTTTTATGATTATACAAAATGCATGGATTCTATAGTACATCAATATGCATGGTACATCAATATAAATCAATATGCATGATCATTTTAATATAATAATATTTATAATTAGATCATCAATATGCATAGATTCTATGGTACATTTTGAATATTGAACCCAAAAAACCTTACAATTGGCAGAAACGGAATCTATACTTTGGACTGAGGCACAACATTCAATTATACAGGGCGCCAATCAGAATGAAGATTCAGGGAAGTAACAGTAACATGATCTATACCGTCGATCCCGGGCAGGTGGTATTATACAAATGGTTCATGGAAAACTGGGGAATCGTACTCAGGACAAGGGTGGTATAGCATTCTGGAAGGTTTTGATGGATTGATGGGAGCAAGGAATACAAGAGCGAGTCAGTCACTACTCCATTCGGAGATAGAATCTTTCATTTGGACAATGGAATGTATGCGGAATCTCAGACAGTCTTCAGTTACTTTTGCAACGAATTGTTCACAGTTGGTGAAGATGGTTTCAAAACCAGATGAATGACCAGCATTTGCAAGTTATTTGGAGGACATAAAGATCTTGAAGAGAAGTTTCACCAATTCGGACCTCATTCATATATCAAGGACGCAGAACCTAAGGGTGGACAGAAGCAACCGTTGTTCGTTGTCGGATGCAGAGTTACCAAGTTGGTTCACAGAGTCTGAATGAGTCTGTTTTTTTAAGTTGCTGACAAAAAAAAAAGATTATACAATTTTAGTACCAAAAAATATTTTCCGATTTTTCTACGATTTAAAAAAAATAGAATTTTTAATTGTAATATAATTAATTTCTTTTATATATATACAAATTTTGGAAATTTTGTTTAGATTTACTTTTGAAAATTATACTTTTGTATCAATTTTATCCAAAGAAATAGATTAAAAAACCTATATAAGATTATAATTTTAAAATAAATATACATATCTATATTTAAATAAATAAAACTGTTTAATTTATCTTAATTTTATGTTCAACTAAATCAAAATTTATTTTAAAATTGCTGAAAAATAATAAAATTTAAAATAACGATAAAATTTTATTGTTAATTATAATTTAAATTTAAAAAATTTATTGCTGCATATGGTGCAGGAAAACACTTAGTTTAAATACATTAGTCTAGTGTTATCTTTTTGTGTTACAACTTACAAGTCAAAATTTTACTCAAAACAATATTTTAAAATGATGGGATTTTTTTTGTTGGCTGAGATATATATTTATTCATTAAAAAAATAGAACCAAATGTGTTGTTAACACAAACAAAACAAATTATACAATATTACAAGATAAAGCCACCAAATAATATAATAAAACAAATCAAAAGAAAAACAAATCAAACTATAAACGCGTTAACTTACACTCTACAATCACAAATACGGTATATGAAAGTCAACAAAACTTGTCTTGTGAATATTCTTAATTATGCTTGGTCGACCCTACGATACACACATACAACTTGGAGATGAACAAGAATGCAAAAAAGAAATAGTCGTGAAAGCGGCGAGCGACGGATAGAAGTAATCAACATGAACTCGGTTCAGGTTAGTATTGAACCAGCTTTCACCGCCATTCCTTCCGCTAGCCCAAACAGTGATGAGAAAACCGCTTAAGAAGCTCAAAAAGATCCATCGCACTCTCCGTTGGTACTTTGGTCATAGAAGAAGTCGTGTTCCCACAAGAGAGACAACATCGATCAAACAGAGTAGTAAGTACTGAGGAACAAACTACCATATGATAGCTGAATGGTAACGGTCAGGTCCGGCTTGTCCATGACCCCGTGTTCCGGTAATAGTGCTGATCTGGAAACGGAGTCATCTTATAAATTAAATTATTATAAAATTGACGATGTTTTATTTTTGGCATATATGATAATATTATAAAATTTATGTTATTTTTATTTATGGTAAACATGAAAGTTATATACAAAATAGTACTTAATTTAAAAAATTTAACTCGTTTTAGAAATTTTTGTAAGGTGAATGTTATTATTGATTTAATATCAGACTGTATTTACATATATACCAGCAATATATTTAATTTTTATTTAAAATTTAATATTTTTTAGGAAATGATTTTCTTAATAAAATATAGAGTAAAAGGATTTTAACAGATTATGTACAGTAAAATAAATATATTTATAATTAAATTAAAAGTATATGCAAAGATATGCAAAACAAATACTTTTGTTTAGTTAAATTTTTAATAAATTAATTAACCATTAATTTTACAAATATTATTGTGATATATTCAATGCTCTAAAAGATATCAATATTTTGATATATTTTCATATTAAGATTAAAAAATTTAAGGATACTCCATTAAAAATATCACTTATAAAAAGTCAAGTTGTCATGTTTTAATAAGAGATATTGTCTATATAAAATTAAACGGGTCGAAATACATACCTATATTTAGTCAAAAATAAATATACTACAAAAATTTATAGAAAATGTAAAAATAAAATCAAATTTATTTTTAGCCAAAATACCTTATTTTTTAAGAACATACTAAAGTTTTCAATTTTTTTTATTAGATTTGATTTTTAATCCTATAATTATATGGTTTAATCATATCAGTATCGTCATTATTTGATTTAACATTTTAAATATTTTTATATTTGTAATAATATCTGGTTAAAAGTAAAATAAGATTTTTATATTTGTAATAATATCTGGTTAAAAGTGAAATTTAAAATATCTATCAATTTTAAAATTTTAGCTAAAATTAATTAATTTATTGAAAACATATTAAATTTTGTATTTTTATTAACTTTCATATAATCACATACTTAAAGTTAGTCTAATCATTGATATAAAAGTTAAATTTTTTTTCTTAAAAATTGAGTGATAAACAAGAGAGCCCGATATATAGTTCTTATCAACAAATTTAGGAAACAAAAAAAATATTTTGTTGGGATCTAAGAGATCACGGTTTCAAGGTTTATGAAAATAGATATTAAAAAAAAAATTTAGCAAGGTTTTTTTCTTTGTTGATTATTAGCAAAAACTTGGCTAGCTCCATGAAATTTTTTATTGGGAAGAATATTTCAAGCTTGATTGTATCGAAAGTTTCACTGCTTTGGACTACTTAATGAACTCATGCACTACCAGCTTAACCCACATATTGGTGGTTTAGTGGTACGCGAATTCTGTTGAGCTAAGAGCATCAACAACATGTTTATTGGAAGTCTCTTAGGTTGGATCTCTTAGTGTAATATAAGATACAGTCTCTTAACTTTTAACTAAAAAAATTAAAAGACATCTTTTAAATAAGATATATCAATGAACTATTGTATTAGAGCATCAGCATCCATGGTGTTCTTAACATGATTCTCTCACTAATATAGTATTAATATAAGTTTTAGTATAATTAAAAATTTATTTACAAAAAATGTTTGTCCAATAAGAATTTGACAACACTCTTATGTGTCTCTCAGATTTTTTTTCGGCTCTCGGACGAGAACATCAAATCTTCAGTTCTCTACTTTTTGTCCTCTCTTTTCTACTTATGCATTTATTTTAGTATTTTACTGACTAGAGCTTTTGTTGAGAACATGTCCGTTGAAGGTGCCCTTATGAGAGTAACTGAAATATCACCGTGAATATATAAACTAATGTAATCATATGTCAAACTAAAGGTTGTTTGATTGAAAAATACTTATCCAGTATTTGTTGTTTGAAAGGTATACAAAATATAGTGTATATACTGTGAAAAGGTCATAGAAAGGTTCGTTGCCTTGGACTACTTAAGAACTCATGCACTACACCGAACTGCTTGTTGTTCGGCTTGGACTCGAATTTGAATTTCTGTCCTGGATTTGTGTTTTATGTAAAATGTTTTAAAATTGGTTTAATTATTGTTATAGTAAGTTAGATATCAATTATTTTATCTCTCTAAACTAATAAATATCTAAGTTATAAGATTATCATTTATATTTAAAAAATACCGATTTTCTTGTATAATTGTACGTAAGAGTCTTTGCATTGTTTCATTTTAGTTGAAAGTTTTAATTGGTACTATTATTTTGTTGATATATTGACAGCCACAATTTCACTTATTATATAGTAAAATATTTAAGGGGCGTTAATATAGAAAATATTACCTCCCTATCTTGTAGATTCTCTAGACGAACCAACATTAGACACATAATAAAATGAAAAGTTCCTTTAAGATAAAATCTTCTTATTTAGAAAGATAATATTGCTATTTGTCCTTAGACCTTAATATGTATATTTTCTTTAAACCTTTCTATAATTTGTTGAAACCTCTTTTGGACCAAGCCAGAAAATCAAAGCTGGAAACTCTATATAACATTTTACCCATCTGGCCCCTCAGAACACACACAACTCCTCATCTCATTGTCATTTTTTCTTCTTTTTCACCATGGGCAGAAGAAAAGTAACACACCAATTGATTTCTGACAACTCCACTCGCCGAGTTACGTTCAGAAAACGCAAACATGGTCTGTTGAAGAAGCTCAAAGAGTTAACCATTCTTTGCGGCTTACGCGCTTGTGCCATCATCTACAGCGACTACGAGGAAGGCCCTGAGGTCTGGCCAAACCGCAAAGAGGTTCGTGTTCTTCTCAACCGGTTCGGGGAACTCCCGGTAGAGAAACAGACCAAGTTCATGATGGACCAGAAAGATCTGATGACAAGAATGATCCAAGACGCAAAGAAGAGGTTGGAGAAAGAGCAGATGCATAGCCGTGCGATGGAACTTGGGTTGATAGCTTCGTCTACTGATATACACGATGCTGATTATTCGGAGGATCTGATCAAAGCAGCCGATGTGGTTGAGAAGAAGATCAAAGTCATCAGAGAAAGAATCAAGGCTGTAGAATCAGGGAGAGCCATCGTCATAATAGAATAGCCTTTCAAAAACATTCAACTATGCTTTATTTTCATGGATTGTCATTGTTAGGATTAGTGTGTTGAATGTTTCTGTTTTATGATTTATTAAGGATGAAGAGAATAATATTGATCTCTTTGGCCTTCTCGGTACCATCGCTTAGAGCTGGTCAGGATCAATGTATTCGGTTTATGATATTTTTATGAAAATTTTCTTCCTTATATGTTTGTTAATTTTTCGTTTTTAATTTATATTCATTCACTAGTTTTTTGATCTAAGTAAGTGGTACAAAAAAGATTTGTTGCCGATTATAAAAATAGAATTATGTTCGAAATAGACCGATAAGAACTATTATCTTGAAATGACACATATTAAGATTTCATTTTTATATTTATTCACTCGTTTTTGATCCAAGTAAGTGGTACAAAAAAGATTTGTTGCCGATTATAAAAATAGAATTATGTTCGAAATAGACCGATAAGAACTATTATCTTGAAATGACACATATTAAGATTTCATTTTTATATTTATTCACTCGTTTGTTGATCCAAGTAAGTGGTACAAAAAAAAAGATTTGTTGCCGATTATAAAAATGGAATTATGTTCGAAATAGACCGATAAGAACTATTATCTTGAAATGACACGTATTAAGATTTCATTTTTATATTTATTCACTCGTTTGTTGATCCAAGTAAGTGGTATACAAAAGATTTATTGCCGATTATAAAAGTGGAATTATGTTCGAAATAGACCTATAATAGTTATTATCTTGAAATGACACGTATTAAGATTTCATTTTTATATTTATTTACTCGTTCGCTGATCCAAATAAATGGTATAAAAAAAGATTTATTGCCGATTAGAAAAGTGGAATTATATTCAAAATAGACCGATAAGAGCTATTATCTTGAAATGACACGTATTAAGATTTCACATCGAAAGGTTAAAGAAACTAATACTAATATATATAAAAGATTTTGGAAAATAGCTAGTTAATTTTAAGCAAACAAAAATCTCTGGGAAAAAGTAGAGCGAGAAATGTGCTCTCTAGTTACCCCTCGTGGGTTCAAGTTTAGTACCATTGGGGCCCGTGTCATCTTAATTATGAAATTGGGCAAAGCAGTTTTCACACGTTTCTTACCGAAGGTAAAGTTAAGTACTTTCTTATTTTATTTATATTTTCTGCTGTCTGGGCACAATTTCTGAGGAGTTTTTATCTATTTGTTTCTTGAGAGTTGAAGAACATTTATTCTGGTAGTTGAACATTTATTCTGCATCTGAGATCTGTGTGTTTTAAGAAGAAAAATTCAAGATGTCTGCAGCCATGGACAGAGCTCTCATGGCTCTCTCGTTGGAGCAAGAAGAGGAGGACGTTCCGTTTACGATGCCTGACTTACCAGGGTTCAGTTCGGCCGAAGAAAATGCGTTCAGCATTATTGGACGAACTCTCTATCCTAAATATCAGAAAATCTCAGGTCTTATCCTCACAATGCCAAGGAAATGGAAGAAAGAAGGAAAAGTTAGAGGAGTGGCTCTTTCTGAAGAAAAATTTCAGTTTATCTTCCAAACTGAACATGATTTGATGGATGTATTGGAGCAAGGAGTCCATACATACAATGAATGGCCTATGGTGCTTGAGAGATGGATGGAGAATCCCCCAGAAGATTACCTCCAGTTCATTCCTCTTTGGGTTCAGATTAGTAAGATTCGTGAGAACTATTACACTCTCTCTGCTCTGACGTCGTTAGGAGAGATGCTAGGGGAAGTGAAGCTCGTCGCTTTTGATCCAACAAAGCCCATAACGCAGCCATTTATCAGAGTTCAGGTCAGCTTTAACGTGGCCAATCCTCTGAGAATGGCTAAGGTCCTCAACAAGGGTGAAGGGAAAACTCATACGATCCACTTTGACTATGAAAGGATTCAGAAACTTTGCTTCACTTGTAAGAGAATGAATCATGAAAAAAGCATCTGTCCCTGGGAGGTGAAGAAGCATCAAGATGAAGCTCAGATGAGAAGAGAAAGGATTGTCAATGAAAAAAGCAGAGCGATTACAGTTCTGAAACAGAATGACCCTCTGTTTGGTGTCTTGGAAGAAGATCAAGTTGGGCCGGATCCTCTTACAGGGAGACCCAAAATTGCCAAGGAAGTTTTAGAAGAGATGAGAAGGTTCCTTGTAGCTGACACTGGGGAAGCCTTAGCTTTGAAGATTGACAAAGTCAAGAAGTCTGTTCAAAAAGCAGAGAGGGATCCCATTGCTCAGAAGATAGTGTTGAGGTTGGAGTCTGTTCCTTTACTAACTTCTGAACTAAACAAGGGAAAGGGTCATGTTCTTGACTATGGAGAGAAGGAGCTAGAAAGGAGCAATTGGGACCTGAATATCAACCCGAATAAGCTTATGGCTGCATCCATGAGAGCAAACAGGAACATGGGCGCATTGAGTGCCCCTCTTAGCCTTACAGCGGCTCCAAACATACATTCTGATGGTGAGCTTTCTGGTGCATTCTCTGACTGTCCTACGGTGTTTCGAGCGGGTTTCTCGGAACCTGGCTCTTTCGGGACAGGAAGAAGAAAGGCTGAGGTTCGGCGTCGTCCTCCGAGAACTCTGAGACAAAGAAATCTGCTTCCTCTCACTTCAATGGAGGGCGAACAAGGAGTCGGAAGAAGAGAAGGGAAACAGGAAAAAGGCTCTAGGAAGAGGAAGAAGACAAGTCAAGGTGTTGAGGACATCCCCAACAACAAGGCGCAATGCCTTAAGGTGATCCCACATGAGGGATCGCCCTCTTCCCAATGAGCATTATGAGCTGGAATTGCCAAGGCTTGGCGGCCTCAAGACTTGACAATTCAGAGACTGCGGGAGATGCGTCAAAACCTTTTCCCGAAGATTTTATTTTTAATGGAAACAAAAAATTGTCGGAATTTTTTAGTTGATTTGCAAGTTTGGTTGGGCTATGATGGTATTTTTACTGTTAATCCAGTTGGATTAAGCGGGGGCCTAGCTCTTCTTTGGAAAAAAAACATTAAAATCAATATTAAGTTTGCGGATAAGAACACCATTGATTCCCTTGTTCAGTATGGTGAGTTCACCTTTTTCGTTTCTTGTATTTATGGTGAGCCATCACATGAAGGTCGGGGTCTGGTGTGGGAAAGGATCAGTATATGGGGCTGCCTTAGGAAGGAGCCATGGTGCATTATAGGAGACTTCAATGAGATTCTGAAAAATGGAGAAAAGTCAGGTGGACCAAGGAGATCTGTTGTTTCTTTTCAGCCTTTTGCTGAGATAATTCATTGCTGTGAGATGGAAGAGTTCAGTAGCAAAGGAGACAGGTTCACTTGGAGTGGTAGAAGAAAGCAAAAATGGATTAAAAGCTGCTTGGATCGAAGCTTTGGAAATAAAGCCTGGTTAGATTTGTTCCCTGAAACAAATCAGGCTTTTTTTGGAGAAAAGAGGATCAGATCACATGCCTGTTTGGATGCGTCTATATGCATCTCGGGAGTCTTTCAAAGGCCTGTTCCGGTTTGATAAGAGATTTTTGCGCAGGACGGAAGTTATTAAGGAAATCGAGAAAGCTTGGAATGAAAGTAACAAGTCTGGAAGTGACAAAATCTCTGTCAAATAAAGGAAGTGCAGAACAGCGTTGAGCAAATGGAAGAAGAAGAAAAAGTTCAACGCAAAAGACAAGACCAACTTACTTCAGCAACGGCTTGAGTGGTTTCAGTCACGAGACTTCCCATGTCGTTTCATGGTGGAGAATCTGCGTAGAGAGCTTGTGAATGCTTATAAAGAGGAGGAAATGTTTTGACGCCAGAAAAGTCGTGATAAGTGGTTAGTTTTTGGAGACCGGTGCTCAAAATTCTTTCATGGTTCAGTTAAAACCACCCGGTCCAGAAATGATATCACGAAATTAAAAGACAAGAATGGCCAGGATCAGTGGTCTGATGGAGCGAAAGCTGAGGTTGCAGTGAATTACTTCACTGATTTGTTTAAGTCCTCCAACCCTAGACCCTATGATCCGGCATTTCAGAGCTTTACGCAAAAAGTTTCGGATACAATGAACTCTTCCCTGTTGAGAAGAGTATCCAAAGAGGAAGTTAAAGAAGCGATTTTCTCCATTAATGCTGACATTGCGCCTGATCCTGATGGTATGATGGGATCTTTCTTCCAGAAATATGGGGACACGATTGGTGAGCAAGTGACAAAAGAAATTCAAAGAGTTTTTGAGATGGGAGTCATGCCAAAGGAATAGAACTTCACTTACCTATGCTTAATCCTGAAAGTACCTAACCCGGAGCACATGACCGACCTGAGACCAATCAGCCTTTGCTCGGTTCTATACAAATCAGTGTCTAAGATTCTCGTCAAAAGAATGCAGCCTTTCTTGAATTCTTTGGTGTCGGTCAATCAATCGGCTTTTGTCAGCGAGAGAAATATTTCAGACAACATTGTCATTATTCATGAGGCAGTCCATGCTCTTAGAGTTCACCCAATGATTTCAAAAAAAATCATGGCGGTGAAGACGGATATGTCCAAGGCATATGATCGTGTCGAATGAAGTTACTTGAGAAGTCTTTTGGGAGCGCTGGGTTTTGACCACAGGTGGATTGAGCTGGTCATGATGTGTGTTACAAATGTCTCGTTTGCGGTCTTAATGAATGACCAACCTTTCGGATTGATAACTCCGCAAAGAGGACTAAGACAAGGCGATCCTTTGTCACCGTTTCTGTTTGTATTGTGTACAGAGGGGCTTACTCACTTACTGAATGTAGTGGAAATGAATAGGCTGTTCAATGGGTTGCAATTCTCGGAGGAAGGTCCAGCGATTCATCACTTGCTTTTTGCGGAAGATAGCTTATTCATGTGCATTGCGTCTCCGGAGCAGGCTCTAGCTCTTCACCGGATCCTGCAGTTTTATGGTGCAGCTACTGGACAGAATATAAACCAGCAGAAATCCTCCATCTCTTTTGGAGAACAAGTTGGTACAGAAGTGAAGCTAGAGATTCAGAACATCCTGGGAATTGTTAACGAGGGTGGTGCGAGCAAATATCTAGGTCTCCCGGAATGTTTTTCAGGATCAAAAGTGGAGTTATTGTCATACATAAAAGATAGAACACAAGGAAGACTAGATGGGTGGTATTTGCAACACTTAACTCAAGGAGGCAAAGAAGTCCTTTTAAAGTCCACAACTGGTGGAATTCCGGTGTTCCCCACGACCTGCTTTCGGATGCCTAAGACACTAATTTCTAATCTTTCGAGCATTATGGCAGACTTTTTGGTGGGGTACTGATGCACACAAGAAGAAAATTCATAGGGTTTCGTGGGAGAAAATGTGTCTGCCTAAGAAATTTGGTGGGATGGGTTTTAGAGATTTGGAGTGCTTCAATCAAGCCTTACTGGCCAAACAAGCATGGAAAATTCTTACCCAACCTCACTCCTTATTGGCTAAATTCTTGAAGAGTAGGTATTTCAAGGAGGTAGAGTTCTTAGAAGCTCCAATGGGAGACAGACCATCCTTTGCGTGGCGAAGCTTGCTGTTTGGAAGAGAGCTGTTAAAAAAAGGCCTCAGACCCAGGGTAGGAGATGGACTTAACACTAGATTCTGGCTTGATAGATGGATTGAGGATCCCGAGGAAGGTTTGAGAGCGCCCTGGATAAAGAACCAGGTCTTTGATGTTAATTTAAGGGCGAGCTCTCTCATTGACGTGAATTCTAAGAGATGGAACTTGTCCAGTCTTGAGGAAGTTTTTGTCCAAGGGGAAGTGAAAATATTAATGCGGAACCAGCCTGTGATTGAGAGACCAGATTTCTTTACTTGGAAGTTCAACAAAAGTGGTCAAATGACGGTAAAATCGGCGTACTGGCTTGCCTCTACTCAGAAAGCAGAAAGTAATATTCCAGAGGCTTTTATGGATCCTTCCATTAATGTGCTAAAGGACAGAGTTTGGAAGGTTAAAACGCTCCCTAAAATCAGAGTTTTTCTGTGGAAAATATTGAGTGATGCCCTTCCTACGGCGGACCTTTTAATTGCTAGAGGTATGAAGGTAGATAATCGGTGCCAAACTTGTGGGGGAGAGTTGGACTCGGTGAACCATCTGCTGTTTGAATGTTGCTTTGCAAGACAAGTGTGGGCGGTTTCTCTGATCCCGCAACAAAGGGGTGGATTCGATGACTCTTCCATCTATACCAATATAAACCATCTTCTAAACTTAAATGATCTCAAACAGCTGAATGAGAAAGTTAGAAGGGTATGGCCTTGGATCCTTTGGAACCTGTGGAAGAGAAGGAATGAGATGATTTTGAAGGAAGATGTGTCAATGTTGAGGAATTGGTGCAAAAAGCAACGCAGGAAGCTAATGACTGGTATGCGTCGCAGTTGGTGGAAGAAGAATGGTCTAAAGTGGAGAACGTTCCTCGTTTGACGTCGCATTGCAAATGGTCTCCACCAGATCCTGATTGGGTTATGTGCAATGTGGGAATGGATTTCTCCAAAACGAAAGGATTAGTTGGTGGAGCGTGGGTACTTAGAAACGAGCGAGGGGTGGTCCTTTGTCATAGCAGAAGAGTTTTCTCAGGCATAGAAAACAGAGAGGATGCAAAGTTCGTGATTATCTTGTGGGCTCTAGAAAGTATGAGAAGCCAAAGACAATCAAAAATAATTTTTGCAGGGGAGTTTGGTGAATTATTTGGAGCGGTGGAATGACCTCAAGCTTGGCCTTCCTTTCTATTCCAGGCTGATCAAATGGGAAAGGAACTCGCAAGAATATCGGAGTGGAAGCTGATGGTGGTCACTAGAGAAGCAAATAGAGGGGCTTTTTTCATTGCTCAAAGTGTTATAAAGTATGGTTTGGTGAACTCTTATGTGGCGAGAGGACACCTCCCATGGCTGTTTGAGTTCTTTGTTAATGAAAATAGAGCCTTCTAAACGCTGTCTTGATGATACAGAGAAGGGGATGGAGTCCCATGGGTGCTAGGGAGTAATTAAGTGCAGGAGATTAAGTTTCTGTGTTAAGGTGCTGTTTTTTTGGTGTGTGGTTCATGTTCTATTTTTTTTTCTAAGGAACAGAGTTCGTTTGTTTCTTTTGGTGTATGGGATGCTGATGGTGTTTTTGCCATTTACTTATCAATCGTAACAAACTTGATGGAAAAAAAATCTAGTTAATTTTAAGTTGATAGTGAATTAAACTTAACAAGTAATTTTCCCCAACACACACGTCCTCTTGTGCTTACACTTGCCGATCTCATCGTGTATGAGTTCTCCTGGCGAAATGTGGACTTCACACTCCTCTACTTGGCGATAACCGGAAGAGAAGACGCATTTCTATCACTTAGAACAACTTTTACAGCAGATTTTAGGAAGAGTTCTTATCTTTTAAAATAAATGAAAAATAGTTAAAAATAGGAGAAAGAACAATATAAAATTCTTAACAAAAAGGTTTTAAGAATCGATTGAAGATGAAAAAACACAGATGTCACTCTAAGATTATTTCATTGATTTAACAAAATCTAAACATAAATGAAATGATTATAATAGTAATATTTTTTTCTTTAAGAAATTTGTATGGGTTCAAACCGATAATGAGGCTCCTAGTCACATTTCTAAACACTTGTCTTTCGCCTTCCGTCTTCTCGTCCTTTTTCCCGGTGGTGAAAGCAAGATTCTAGTGTTGGTTTTGCCGTTTCCATCTCAACAACACGGTGTCCGTCTTTCACGACAAGATACAACAAGGTGATCAATAGCTTCGTCATTTTACCTGTTCCTTGGTGTCAGCTCATTCATTTATTACTTTACTACTACTGGTCTTGTTATTATCATATAGGTTATGTGGTCATCAAAGTTAACAAACCTTCAGTATTTTTAGATTGTTGAAACGGCACATGTTTCCATGGGCATTTACTAGTCGCCTTCGCATCCTTCCCTACGAGGAAAATTCCTCGTAAACTCCTTCAACATCAACGCTATTTGTTCGTTGAGAAATGGTGCGTAATAAAAAAGAAAATAAGCTGAGCGATGGGCCTATTTTTGCACATGTGGTAGGCCCTGTATATATTTTGGACTTGAAGCGTGAATGAAGGGGGCCAAATTCTGCGAATCATGATGGAATATTCTCAAAAGAAATAAAGAAACACCAGAAATAGAAAGGTTTCGAGGTTTGAACAATAAGAGACTGTAGAAAAATGAAATAGAATGAATAATGGATAGAATCTGAAAGGCTTAAAGAGAAGTTAGAAGTAGAAATAGGAATATTCGTCGAGTGGCCGGCAAAAGTTGACATAGAAAGGGAAAGAAATTGCATGCAAGATAGCTTCAACTCTCCTTTATAAAAAGATAATTCATATCATCATATATCAATTTTCTCTATTACTTGTTTTGTATGGGTTTAATTTAAAATCAAATATCACTTTTCGTACTAATTTCTTTTTCTATTGATTGAAATGGATGTAAAATTATTTTGCAGTAATTAGCCTTTGTGGTTTCAAAACTCGGGATTTCTAACATTTTTAGCTCTCAATTAAAAAGAAATATAACTGGATTTTCTTAATTAAGTCAATTTTACTCTTAAGTGAAGATATATGTTGAGTTTCTAGATTTTAAAATCTGAAAACTATACAGAAAATTACATATGCCAGGCTATGCATCATATTATTTGCACTTGTATATACGACATATTATAGATGAGATATGTATTATATAACAAAAAAAGGAGAGGTCCAGGCCATGTGAGATACATGTGGCTTTGAGGCACTTAGACAAGAAAACAAAATGCAGAAAAAAATATATAAAGCAGCCACCTTGTATCTTCCTTTGCAGATTCACCCACAAGAACACTAACACTATATAACACGCAAATATCTATACAAGCGTTTTCTACGATCACACATAAGTTAACTTTGATTGGAATCGACAAATGTTTATTTAGTATGAAGAGTTTGTTCGCTTTTCCAACCTTAATGTGATTAATCTATACATATTAGTTTCACTGGACGATTATTCAGAAGTCAGAACTGACAAGTGCCTACACAGTCACCAAGCACATTAATGTAGATTAGGGGTGTTCAATCCGGATATCGGTTCGGTTTTGGTCCGGTTTTTTCGGTTTTTTCGGTATTTCGGTTAGTAAAATATAACTACCATTCTAAATCCATATTTACTTCGGTTCGGTTCGGTCTTTATACCGTCGGTTTTCGGTTTATTCGGTTTTATACCAAATAACATAATTATGTAGTTTGAGATTATATTATATGAATTTTAAAGTCATGTTATCAACGCAGTCATTTATTAAAAAATATTATATATTCAAATAAATGAATAAAAAATAAGAACGCTCGAAATTCTGAAAACAAAAATAAGAATCAAAACATAAACATGATAGAAAAGTTTTTCCACTCTTCCATATTTAGTGTTCATCAAAGTTATGGTTCTTCGATTGAACACGAAACTCTGTTCGTTTATAGATAAGAGAAAAGTTGAGAAGAATTTCCACTAATTGTTGTCCATCAAATTTATAATCTTCACTTCAATTTAGTCAATACTAAAATAAAGCATAAAGATCAAAAAAAAGAAGATTAAGAAAATAAAAACTTCGGTTGTGATGTATTGTTATTTAATTATAGTTCAAGTGTTTTACAAAGTAGGATTCTTTATTACTATAAAAAATATGGTAATAGTTATAAACAAAAATTTAGCTATATAACAAATAATTTTTTATGTGTCGTTATAAAATAGATACATATTTACATGTTTTATTTTTAATCGGTTTTGTTCGGTTTATTCGGTTTAATCGGTTATAAACCAAACCATATCCAAATCCTACGGTTTTTAGAAAATCATATCCATTCGATTTATATGGTATATACCAAAACCAAACCATATTGTCTATTTCGATTCGATTAGGTTCGGTATGGTTCGATTTAACCATATTGAACAGCCCTAATGTAGATCCTGACAGATATTTTTCTGGACTGATATATCAGTCTATAATTTATAATTCATTTTAACACGAACAGATTGGAAGAGGACGTCGTCGTTTTATCTTTTATTTCTACAATAGTTTTGATACTGCAATCTTAGTTAGAAAAATTTTCAATGCCTCGCAATTTGCAATGAGTGGATTATAGACGTGTAGGGTCTGCAAATATGCTAAGCTCTAATTTTAACGAGCCACATTCTCTCTCAGTCTTTTATGAAAACGAAAGGACGAATAAAAAGATATCAAAAAGAAGAAAAAGAAAGACGATCAAACCCACGACCATTTATTTTCATTATTTATGTGTAAACCCAAAAATAATATAACAGGAGCAGTGTTTTATTTTAAACATGAAAGGAGGCGAGAAGCCGAGAACCATGCAAATCCAAGCGAGAGAAATCGTAGGAGAAAAGTTAGGCTACGAATAGCTATGAACAACTCCTAGAACCCTACCTACTTGTTACTGATACCTCTCCTTGGATCGTAAGAGGTGATACCTCTACCGAAATACTAGTAGTTTATTTGGTAAAAACAAAAGAAAGCATTGTGAGGTTCGAACTCTCCTTTTTGAAGAAACTAAAAAAAATAATCAACTTAGCTACCTAAAAATTATAACTATACTAAATCGTTTGACTATAGTTTCTTTTTAAGTTCTTATATGGTACATTTGATGTAAGAAAAAAATGAATGCAAATTTGTTATTATCACGACAAAGTCAGGACGAAGGAGTTTGATACGCAGTTACTGGTATAGTGGTATTTAACAATATTCTTTGCATTGGTCTTACTTTTCTCGGACGTTACCCAAACTACTACAGTATTAACCAAGACATCTCCGACCAAGTTTTCTACACCACGTGTTTGAGTTCACGCCAGAACATGAAAGATATTTCGGTGAGATTCTACCAAACTTTGCTAACGAAATTTAATATCATCAACTCTCATTTTTTGTCAAGACTCATTTAATTTATTTATTACGACATTTAGTTTTTTTAATCTTCTCTTTCATAGGCCCATATATATTAATGGATATGAATCTCATTCACGAATATAATGGTCGAAGTTAGCGCCAATGGGGAATGACGCGGTAGAGAAACCAGTCTACTGAGAGCATGATTATCCATAATTTCTTAGGACGTGATTCTTCGGGAAATATAAGAAATTATTTTTTAATTTTTTAGTTAAAAGTTAAGAAACAATTTTTTATATTTCTTGAAGAACCTCATTCTAAGAAACCATAGATAATCATGCTCCAAGTGTTGATAACACTTCAGAGAAACCATAGATCGACGTCGTATCACTGAGTGTTGATAACACTTCAAAGATGGGATGATTCTTAGAAATAGTTAGGAGAAGACTTTGGTGGCAAAAAGGTTGTGTCTATGAAAATCTGGTGCGTGAAACGGAAAAATTAAATGTTATAAAAAAATGAATCTTAGCTCCGAAGGAGAACATTGTTGACTTTAAAAGCAAGACTCCAAATTTAAAAGAGTGGGTACCGGTATTAAATAAAATAAAATAAAAAAAAGAAAAGTTTTAATAAGCTTTCTTTTTTTTAACACAAAAAAGTAATAATAAACATGTAACTTGTATATGCTAAATTTTCTGGTCAACAAAATGATAAAATGACACGTTTAACCATTAAATACTTAAAGAATTAAGGGATCAGTAAAATAGAGCTAGGTATAATATAATTAAGTGAAGTGCCGACAAACATGAAGATATGAGAATAAAATTGCTGTTGAATTAGATTATCTCAAACTCCATTGTCTTTTAAGTTTTTTTTTAATTACTTTTGAAGTCTCTAACAGACGATCAATGCATCTCCGTAATCTCCACGGAGCGGCCACTTTAATTGATGATATCAATACTTTTTGTTTGTTATGATAATTGATGAAATCAATACATTACTCAGTAATTAACTCAGTAGGGAACTGCCAAACAAAAATACTAGCAAAATACATAGATACAAGTAGGTCTGGAACGGATCCGGATATCCAGGATATTCGGGGTATCCGGATCCGGATTCGTATCCGTGATTTCAGTATCTGGATTAGGATCCGTACCTTCCGAATATTGGGAATTCGGATATCCGTCTAGATATCATAATATCCGCAAGTATCCGGATTCGGATCCGGACCCGTCAAAATAATTAAAAATAATAAAAATATTTTTAAAATACAAAAATCTAAAAATATTACATAAATTAAATATTTTACAAAATTTATGAATATAATATTATGAAAATTAAAATGTAATATTATAAAACTAGTTTTATGTATAAATATTAATAAATAAACTGTAATTATTAATAAAACTCTATATTTAATATATTTAAAAAAACGGATCTGGATCTGGATATCCGAACCTAAAATTCAGATATCTGGATCCGGATTCGGATTTGACGGATCCGTTATTTTACTATCCGGCTCTGGATCCGGGCATCCCGGATATCCGATTTTCGGAGCAGATCCGGATCGGATCTCAGATCGAATCCGGATTTCGGATAATAATTCTCAGTCCTAGATACAAGTTATGTAATAATAATATCAAATCAGTTGCTCAAAAAAAATATATATCAAATCCAATTTCGGACTTGAGAAAAAAATGTATCAACCAAAGGTGTGAAATTTCCTAACCCACTAATAAAATCTGTAATCCACACAATTGAAAGCTACGAAGCAATTGGTGATGATACAACAAAATAGGTTCACTTTTTAGGCAAGGACATGACAATATATACTGTAGATTTCATGATGGGGCAACACCGATTTCCTTGAACGAGAGATCCAATTCCAATCAATAAAAGTTGGGTTTCTGTATTTTTTTTTCTTCTCTCACGGAAGAAACTTTAACATTTAAAAAGAATTAATAAAGGAAATACAATAAATATTCAAGGTTAATATTTTCGTGCATGGAATGAGTTGTTTTTTTTCTTTAAGCTTTCCCTTTCTCCACCCACTTAAATTCTCTCTCAATTTTAAAGAATAAGATTGCTTTTGAAAAAAGAAAAATAAAAGGTTTTGCAATTTTCTACTTAATCATTAAAGAAACAACAGAGTCTTGAATCTTGATTGGCGTTGAGTTTAAAGAAAAATTGACGTTTCTTCAGTTGGTTTAAGAAACCAAACACAATGTATTAATCGCGTGACCAGTTTCTGGAGAAATCGTATTTTATCACCTTCTTCCATTTCTAAAAGAACTATGTTACCTTGGCTTTTATATAAATTAATAATAATTAAACCATCATACAATAAATAAAAGAGGAATACCAGCAATAGATAAGCTGTCTACGTATGATTCAAAAATCAGCTAATAAATTTTTTTTCTTTTGGTCATGTCACTAACCATTTTCGTGTTGGACTTCTAATAATTTTTTCGATCCGTTAACTTGAATTTGTTTGACCCGTTTAACCCAAAAAGAGGGAAAACCCTAGAAACATGAGACGATGAACTCCGAATCCTTTCGTGTGTTGTTCTTCGTTGTTTCCAATTCTCTAACGGATTGTCGATCAAACGATACACGGTTCATCTCTGTGTAATCAAGCCTCCATTTATGGCTTCCTTTCGCATTTTTCCTCTGAATTTATTTGTAACCCTCTTTTCCCGAGATCCATTTATCACAAAATTTCTACCTCTTCACGATTTCTTAGTTCCAATCAAAATCGAGAGAATTCTCTCAAGAAGTCGAATCCGCGATGAAACCCGATGACAAATCCTCACCGATCAAACATACCGGCAAAACCGGTGTCTCCTCCACCAAAGTTGTTTCCGGCGATCTTATGTCGAAGAAATCAAACGGCAAGGCGGTTTCTCCACTCTGACTCCTCCGCCAAAGCCGGTGTCTCCTCTGCCAGAACTGTTTTCGGTGATCCTATGACGAAGAAACCAAACAGCAAGGCTGTTCTCCACTCCGACTCCTCCGCCAAAACCAGTATGAAAACTAATATCAGATAAGATTATTTGCTTCCCAGAGATTCAAGACAACTCACTAATATTCTTTACGACATGGAACTGTTGTACAAGCAAATCAATAACAAATGATGATGTCCGAGAGTCAAAAGAAATCTTGAAGCTGGGGTAATTACTGAACAAGAGTCAATACGACATCAACGAATGTTGTATCACTCTGGTAGCATCTTCAGCACTTCTGTTTCTGTTTGTGGCATTTTCTACCTTGGTTGTGCTGTTAGTTAAATCATCCATTCTCACTTTTTAGTTCTTTTTGTTTTATTTGGGTTCAAAATAATAAGACAAAATAGTTTAAATCCAAAAATCTATGATTCATTATGTTTTAAAGTGTCTCATTTGATCATCGGAACGTCGGCTGTCTTTTCCCTGAGATTCTTACTGGAAGACCACTTCTTAAAAGGAAGAACAGAGGTGAGAAATAGACCAAAACGATATATCAAAATTACTCATTTCAGATAGAGTTTTAATGTGTTTTTGTGTGTTAGTTCTGGGTAGATTGAACAACTTCACAAAACGTATAAACTCTTTGGTTCACCAGATGAAGAATTCTGGGAAAAGAACAAGTTGTATTCTCAAACTAAGATGTTTAAACCACAACATCCACATGAACGTTGTCTGAGAGAAATTTTTTAGGAGTTCGTGATAACAACAGCTGATCTTCAAGAGAATCTATTATCCGTTGGTCCAGACAAACGAGGAACTGCCTCTTATCCTCTCATGTAAGATGTAAAGAAAAAAGAACCCTAAACTTTAATCAAATATCGAATCAAATTACAGCCAAGTATATATATATTAAACTGACAGTGTTTTGGTCTTCTCTGTGGTTTTGCTATTATTTCAGTACTTAAACACAAAACTTTATGCTTGTGATCCATTGACATTACCTAAGTATCCTTCTAACAATGATATGGATGCTAAGTACCGTGAAGAAAAAAAAACTTCTACGAAGGTTTCAATCAATCAATTTCGATAAGATTTGTATAAAAATTTATCTCTGTAATTATGTGTTGAGATTTGAGAAATTTCAATATTTGTTTTGCAGGAGAAAATGAGGTATAAAGAGATTTGAGAGATTTTAATATTTGTTTTGCAGGAGAAAATAAGGTATAAAGAAAAAATATAACTTGGTTTTCAAAAAAACGGGGAAATCATGTAGAACAATCAAAGAGCTTACAAATCTAAACAAGTTACTAACCCAACAGGTATGTAAGACACTGATGCTTCAAAACCCCAGTTCTTTATTCGTAATTGGGTTGAAACGAGTTTCTGTGCACCGGTTTATCTCGATACGCTATTGGAGACATGTCTAGCGACTACTTTGAGCGAGTTTCCTTACATCGGTTTATCTCAAACCACGGCACCGGCAAACGGCTTCACATGGGCTGGGATAAAGAAGAGAAATGACAATGATGCAGCTTCAACGCTCACTTATAATCAACCAGGATCTATGAGAATATCATTTGCTAAGACCATTTTTGGGCTGACAATACATGAGAACCAACCGAGCTTTATTAAGCAGCAAGTTTCTCCAGACTCCTCTGACATGTTTATGTACCCTGGCGCCACAAGAAATCAGAAAAAGATACACTGGGTCCATTGAATTTGGTACAATCTGAATCGAGATCTTTCATGATTTGGCGCCTTAGTTTTTATATAACCAATTCTTTTAGGTTTGAAAAAAGTTTGAATGAGTCCGAAGATTTTTTTTCAAACTAATGGAATGAAAGAGGTATTGTGGAGGACTGAGAGTGTTGCCAGAATCAGTGTTTGAAGACCAGCAAAAAAAGAAAGTTTGGACAGTGTCATATATAATTGGCATCATTTGAAGTCCATATATAAATTGCAAATTTGTCCCATATGTGGGTTAAGTTCTAATCTGAAGTTTGATTTGTTGAAATTATTGTCACGAATTTAGGGTTGGCAACTTGGTTGTGAGTTAAAAAGGTAGCCAATTCAAAATAAGTCTATTTGGTTATGTGTACTCAGGCTCCATATATCATTTGCACATACATACACGTTTGTTTACTACAGACATAAATACTGAAATTAAGCATTTATCATGTTCAGTGGTCACTATACTTGACTTGAAAATGGTTCAATGATCATGATCTAAGAATGAAGTTGCAACATTGTCATGAAATCCTTTTGAGATTCACACATTTCCTTGCGAGTTTTTCGGTTATCGTAACTTCTTCCAATTGATTAGACCATCAATGCTTTCGCCAAGTCTATTTTCTTTCATTGCGAGAATGAATAATTTGCCAATGTAATAATTTCTCGAGACAGCATAAAATAGATTGAATATGCTCTAGTGATGAGCTCCACCAACAAAACTCTAAAACGATATAGATCAACCGTCAAATACCTTGGCTTGATATTTCTCATCCAGCTCTATGTTTGTATATGTTTCAGATAATGATGCATCTGAGTGCAAAATATAAAAAACTCTACCGAGAACTGTAGCAATACTTAATATATACTATATAGAAATCAAGGATATAAGTCATAAAGAATGTCCATACCCTAATAGGATTTAGCACTATCAATCAAAATATGCAAATCAACATTATAATTTAATATCTTAAAAATATCAAAATTTCCAAAAATAAAATTATTTAAAATAAAATATACCTCAATATAAAATAAGATAAACAAACAAGAGAAAAATATCAATTGGTTTAATTAATCTGTATAAATAATGTTTCCTGTAAATTTTAATAAGGATATCATATGAAATTTATATTTCATAATAAAATAATTTTTCTTTAAAATTTTCAATGAATAATATTACTCTATGTATTAACGAAGAGCTATTTGATATTTTTGACACAAATTTTAAAAATAATTGAAATGCATTTATGTTTTTATGATTATAACTGTTTAAGCAATAATATTTGACAAAAAATATTTTAAGATCAATGCATTTTTAGTTAATATTATACTTAAAAATGCATTACATTGAATTTTAATGTGAGATTCTCTGTAACAAAATATTAAAATGACAATATTTATGAAACAAAAAGCAATAGTTTAAAGTAGAAATTTTATAAGTAAAATATTTTTTTATCTACAAAGATTCAAACATTTTCATATTATATTTCTTATATAATAATTGGAACTAAACCTATAGACATTATTAGAAATATTATAAAATTTAAGGAAAACTAGTATACGAAAACCAATACTACATCATCTCACTTATGAAGTAATCAAAAATTCAATAAAATCAAAAAATAACAATTCTAACCTACTTTTGTTTTTTAATTGATTTAATTGTCTTACTATAATAATTTTTTTTGGTTTTATAAATGTAAAACAATTTAAAATAATAATTATTTTCTGTTTTATTAAAAAAACTAATGATATTAAGTAATTAAT
This sequence comes from Brassica nigra, assembly GCA_016432835.1. Lineage (NCBI taxonomy): Eukaryota > Viridiplantae > Streptophyta > Magnoliopsida > Brassicales > Brassicaceae > Brassica > Brassica nigra. Next base: position 20,622,632 of record CM028243.1, read on the forward strand.
AAATGATATCAAATTATAACTAGACAAAACATAGATAATTTAAAACAAATTTTAACAAATTCAAAATAAACATCCGCGCGTAGGAAAACGATCTAGTTAGTTTTAAGAGCATTAAATTTAAAGTTTTGATCATTTGCTTTTAATTAATAGAAGCCGGAAGACCAACTTCGAACTGATCAATTTATAAGTTTTTGGTTTTATCTACGGTTTAAACCGTTTATCTCTTTGATGCTTTGTTTTTATTTCTGTAATTAGTTGTACTCTCTGACAAAGAATCTTCAGCTTATAATCCACATTTGTCAACTGACTCGTAATTAGATAGATCTGTAGTTACTATATTAACTCGAATGAAATGATTTACTATTGATATAAACAGTCTTTAAACAATACGACGTCTATCTTTAAACAGAAAGTCCGATCTTAAAATAATCGTCGTAAACACTAGCTACTTTATTAAATAAACTATTTTTCAACTAAACCATTGAATGAGTTTAACCCTTTTTCGCAGTGACATACAGCCACCAAAAATGTTGTAAAGCTGTATAAACCGGATTGCTTTAAGTTTTGTAAATTCATATGATTATGATTGTTTAATAGTCTTGATACCTATGTTAGATCACATGATGGAAACTATAGATTTCGCATATAATATTAAATAAAACGATCAAAAAATTCATTTTCCTTTTCATTGTTGCTGTCACTGTAATATATACTATTACAATAATTAAGATAAAGAAATAAAATTAGTCCACTTTCTAATTATCGTTAGCATTACCAAACAAAGCACAAATGGCCACCACCACATTAGAGACAACGATGGTACATCTTTCATGGGCCTACAATTCACTCACTCACTCACTCATTCTCATTTTTTCCTTACAAATTTCTCCTCAATTCTTCTTTTTAAATTTAATCGTATAATAATTTCTGATAAAAAAATCTATAATAATTTTAAAATAAAATTGCTATAAGTAAATAATCATATAAAAGGTTATTTATTTTTCATCAACTACCATGTCAGATAACTTAACTATGCCCCGCCACCAATGGTACGTAGGAATATTTGGCGAATCACCGACGACGACAATATTCGAAAGATATCAAACCAAATGATTCATATGTTTGAGTAATAACCAAGAATATTCAACACTTTTAATTTGAATATTCAAAGCAAATAATTTCATTGCTAGAGTCTCTCTGTCTCTGTATATTTCTACAAATGATTATCATATATAAAAATACAATAAAATAGTTAAATTCGGGAGAAATCGAAAAATGACTAAATGACGTCTTCCTCTTGACTTCTGTCTGAATTCCCCGAGTTTTACTCCTCTTTAACACACCATCTCTTGTTTTTGTTTTGTGTATTTACACACTCTTCAAAACACAAAAATAAAAATAAAATACTATCAAGATGATAAGTTATTTCATCTCTCTTCTTCTCCTTCTCTCTTCATAACTCTTCTCTTAATTCAAATCACTTCTACCACCGAGTCTTTCTTTGCCGGACGTTTTGTCTCTATTCATCAATTTCAAAGAAACTCCAAAAAATATTCCGACATGAGCAAACTAGTCGTTGATATCGTGGACGCGAGCGACTTGATGCCTAAAGACGGTCAAGGCTCAGCGAGTCCTTTCGTGGAGGTTGAATTCGACGACCAGCGGCAGAGAACGCAGACGCGGTTTAAAGATCTAAACCCTCAGTGGAACGAGAAGCTCGTTTTCAACGTCGGTGACTTCAGGCGTCTGACCAACAAGACTATCGACGTCACGGTCTACGATGACCGCCGTGATAACCAGCCTGGGAAGTTCCTCGGCCGTGTAAAAATCTCCGGCGCCGTTGTTCCGCTATCGGAATCTGAAGCCGACGTGCAGAGGTATCCGCTCGATAAAAGAGGTCTGTTCTCTCACATCAAAGGCGACATCGCTCTTAGAATCTACGCGGCTCCTATCGACGGCTCAGATTTGATTCCTCCCCCGCCGGAGGAGTTCGCAGAGAAAGAGACCAAGGAGGAGAAGCAATTCGAGCCTCAGGAGTTTCATAATCATAACCAAAACCAAAACTCATTCGAGGAGGTTTACGTGGAGACGATGAAGCCGAAGAAGAAGGAGAAAGAAACGAGAACTTTCCACTCAATCGGAGCTGAGCCAGCGTTTGAAGCAAAGCCGCCTTCTCACCTTCCTCCTAACCAACCGGAGTTTAGGTCAGATTCCATGAGAGCTCCGGGACCACCGCCCGGCGCGGTGATGCATCAGATGCCGCTACCGCCGAGGCAGAATCCTGAGTTTCAGCTCATCGAAACAAGTCCTCCGTTAGCAGCTCGGAGGCGTCAGTCTTACTATTACCGGAGCAGCGGAGACAAAACCTCGAGCACGTACGACCTCGTGGAGCAGATGCATTACCTCTACGTGAGCGTGGTGAAGGCTCGAGATCTCCCCGTGATGGATGTCTCCGGTAGCTTAGATCCTTACGTGGAAGTGAAGCTTGGTAACTACAAGGGCCTGACGAAGCATTTGGAGAAGAATCAGAATCCGATCTGGAAGCAGATCTTCGCCTTTTCCAAAGAGAGGTTGCAGTCGAATCTGCTTGAAGTCACTGTTAAAGACAAAGATCTCATCACCAAAGACGATTTTGTCGGAAGAGTCATGATCGATCTCACTGAAGTTCCTCTCAGAGTTCCTCCGGATAGTCCTCTGGCTCCACAGTGGTACAGGCTTGAGGACAAGAAAGGAATGAAGACGAACAGAGGAGAGGTGATGCTTGCCGTTTGGATGGGAACTCAGGCGGATGAGTCGTTCCCCGACGCTTGGCACTCGGACGCGCACCGCGTGATCCATTCGAACCTCTCCAACACTCGTTCCAAAGTTTACTTCTCACCGAAGCTGTACTACCTCAGGATTCATGTGATGGAAGCTCAAGATCTTGTCCCGTCTGATAAAGGAAGAGCACCTGATGCGATTGTTAAGATTCAGGCGGGGAATCAGATGAGAGCGACGAGGACGTCTAATATGCGGACAATGAGTCCTCAGTGGGGCGATGAGCTTATGTTTGTTGTGTCTGAGCCGTTTGAGGATATGGTGATTGTGTCGGTTGATGATAGGATTGGTCCGGGGAAAGATGAGATATTGGGAAGGTTGTTTATACCGGTGAGGGATGTTCCAGTGAGGCAAGAGACTGGGAAGATGCCTGATCCACGGTGGTTTAATCTTCAGAGACATTCAATGTCTATGGAGGAAGAGACTGAGAAGAAGAAAGAGAAGTTCTCTAGTAAGATTCTGCTTCGGCTTTGTATTGAAGCTGGATACCATGTTCTCGATGAGTCCACGCATTTCAGCAGCGATCTTCAACCGTCTTCAAAGCATTTGAGGAAGCCGAGCATCGGGCTTCTCGAGCTTGGGATTCTCAGTGCTAGGAACTTGATGCCTATGAAAGCTAAAGATGGGAGGATGACTGATCCCTACTGTGTTGCTAAATATGGGAACAAATGGGTGAGAACGAGGACTCTTTTAGACGCGCTTGCACCTAGGTGGAACGAGCAGTATACTTGGGAAGTCCATGATCCTTGCACGGTCATAACAATTGGAGTCTTTGACAATGGTCAGATCAACGATGGTGGTGACTCCAGGGACCAGAGGATTGGGAAAGTTAGAGTGAGGCTATCTACGCTGGAAACGGACCGGGTTTACACTCATTACTACCCGTTGCTGGTTCTTACGCCCGGTGGTCTAAAGAAGAACGGTGAGCTTCAGCTAGCTCTGAGGTACACTTGCACCTCCTTTGTTAACATGATGGCTCAGTACGGAAGACCGTTGTTGCCCAAAATGCATTATGTTCAACCGATACCAGTCAGGCATATCGACTTGCTTAGGCATCAGGCGATGCAAATAGTTGCAACAAGACTATCAAGGTCCGAGCCACCGCTGAGACGAGAGGTTGTGGAGTACATGCTTGATGTAGACTACCATATGTTTAGTCTACGGAGAAGCAAGGCCAATTTCAGCAGAATCATGTCGCTTCTCTCTTCGATCACTCTGGTCTGCAAGTGGTTCAACGATATCTGCACATGGAGAAACCCAATCACAACCTGTCTTGTCCATGTTCTTTTCCTGATTCTTGTCTGCTACCCAGAACTGATTTTACCCACAATCTTTCTCTACCTCTTTGTGATAGGCATGTGGAACTACCGGTACAGACCAAGACACCCACCTCACATGGACGCTCGTGTGTCCCAAGCAGACAACGCTCACCCAGACGAGCTAGACGAGGAGTTTGACACTTTCCCGACAAGCAGACCAGCAGACATTGTCAGAATGAGGTATGATAGGCTCAGGAGTGTCGGTGGAAGAGTCCAGACGGTCGTGGGGGACCTGGCGACACAAGGAGAGAGGATTCAAGCCTTACTTAGCTGGAGAGACCCGAGAGCAACTGCTTTATTCATCGTCTTCTCGTTGATATGGGCTGTGTTTATATACATCACACCGTTCCAGGTGATTGCGATCTTGCTCGGGCTGTTCATGCTGCGCCATCCTCGGTTCAGGAGCAGAATGCCTTCAGTACCTGCCAACTTCTTCAAGAGATTACCAGCCAAGTCAGATATGCTTCTTTAGGTAAACAAAACGTCATTGTATTTGTAATAGTGTGTATGAACATAAGTGGAGAAACTTGTAGAGTGAAACCAAGGAAACTAGTTTTGCCTGAATGTGTATTCCCCAGTTTTATGTATGATGTTCCAATATTCCACCTTCGGTGAAATAAAATGAGCCAATTCTTTTTCACAATGATCAAAATAAGATTTCATGTAAAAAATACAACCAAAAGAGAAGCGTCTCTGGTGTGAAACGTTTGGTTCTTGTGGGTTGTGATTAAATGACCTTTGGGATATTATCATCTCCGACGAGCCATCTGGATAGCCAACAAGGATCTCCGGCGAAGTGTTTGCATTGTGTTGGAATGATCCCGAGATCGCTACCGATCTGAGCGTATTCATTTAAAGCCTTTTCCATCTCCGTTTCTTCTTCTCCAATGTCTATTACATCGACTGAGTTCGTGCGGACCGCAAAACTCTGTTCTAACTCATGATCATTGTCAAACGGTTCCATAGCTGGACACTGTTTAAGCAAATGGAACTCTGAGTTGTATTCAAAATATCTATTTATCCGTGGATGCAAATCAGCAAGAAAAAGAATCTGAACCTGACAGAACTGAGCATAATGTCTGTAAATTTCGCTGTTTTCATCTTGGTCACCGAGGAGAGTACCACCATACCAACCATTGGCTTCATTGGTTGATGTCATCGATAGGTACCTACACAATGCAACAAATGCAACAAGTGATTTGACGCAGCTAGAGAAAAAAAATCTAGATTTCCAAAATGCCAAGTGTCGTTAGACCACCGTTTAGTCTAAAATTCAAAAATAAATCATTCCGAAGGAAGTTTGCATTTCGGGGAGGGAACGAAAATGGGAATCAGTACCTTTGGAAGATATCTTCCTCATGATCGTTGGGCTCAGAAAGCCAGTCCAAGTTGCAGAAATCGTTGACTCTCTTACTCGAGGCCACCCCTTTCTCACTATCGTCTGCACTAGGTTTTGTGGCAGAGCCACTCTCTTCAGGCTTTCTTGAACCAAACAGCCAATTGGGGCTCTTGAGCTGAACCTCGCTGCAGAGGGGAAAGTCAAGAAAAACAATCTAACATTCGCAAAAAGTCATTGTTTGGTTTGAACTAAAGTCTCTGTTTTTTCCTAAACTAGGAACCATCTTTCTAGCTACTTATAGGGATTAACGTCCTATTAAATGCCACAGAAAGCCAGGTTCAAGATTTAATAGCCATTCCCGAAATTCACGTCAAATGCTTAACGAGATGGCTAAAAATTTCAAGTGTGGATCATTACGCTGCATCAGGAGCCACACCAGTGCTTCCAGTACTGCCACCTGGCCTCCGGTCTGTCTCGCTAGAAAGCCTAACGTTCTTTATTGAACTGCACGTCTGCTCGATCAGTTTGTCAAACGACGTCAGCTTCTTCCGTGAGAAGTCTTCTCTGAAAGACGGCACTGGTGCAAGACTGATTCCAATACCACTCATGGGTTTCGGGATGGAGAGGACCCTGAAATACACCAGAATTAGAAATTATACGCAACCAGAGGTTAAAATCTTTCTCAGAAATTTTCATTTACCATCCTTGTTATTTCCTGAACTGATTCATAAGTCCATTAAACTTGACGTCCAGTTTCAGGCAGCATCTCAAAATATTTTTTTGCATCTAGTTAAGTGTAAACGCATAACCTGACATGCACTAGGTTCACTGACAGTAAATCTTACCCGCTTCCAGGGAAAATATCATCTCCAATCCCTGAGACATGGAGATAGTAATCAGAATCCAGCTCCCAGAGTGCAGGTTTCCCGTCCTGAGGTTGGAAGTAGCCCAGGAATCTGCTTGCAATAAGTCATTAGTTACTAGGAGACTCAACAGACACGAAAATACAGAGTTCTTAGCCAACGATTCCTCTGAGGATTCACTATCTTGGTAGTTGACATTATCAGTGATGCCTATGTTTATCGTGGTTATGTTAGTGTCAGGGTTCGATTACCTATATCTAATCATCAATGGTAAAAACTCAAAAATTTATTCTAAAGCTTTCATCCTATTGCTACAACACTTGATTTCCAGAAGTATTTACAGAAATTAGCACGAAACTGAAGTGACTTGTGCAAGAAAGAAGTATCTTACAAGTTTATGGCGTCTTGCTTTTCGCCATCGGTATAGGTATTGCTGTAGTATCGTTGGATAGATTTGAGAAACTCTCTAGACTGTGTCGTGGCCTTCCATTTCCCCTGCCTTTCTGGGAAAACCTATAATCCATTTAACGATGTTAACGAATAAGCATTGTAAATTTTGCTTTGTCAAAACGACAAATAACTGTTCAAAGGTGATAATTGGTGTTATTACAGTATTATGAGCAGCTGAGCCGCCATATTGTTGTGCAAGGGCATCACCCATGCTCTGGTACATATCCATAAGTGCAGCAGCTATGCTACTGTTAGGGTCGATCTTAGATTTATCACTCAATCCCATTGCGTGCAGTTGCCGGCCTAAAGCAGCCAAACCATATGCATATTGTGCTACGTTTGTTCGATCCAAGCAGTCAATACAGTTAGTACGCAGAACACCACTTTGGTAAAGAGGGGCTGAGGAGTCAGTTCCATCATCTTTTGTTTGTTGGCTTAGCTTCATCTCTTTCTCTCGGTTAGCAAGAGCAGTAAGTATATCATTTGAACTCTCACCCCTTGTAAGTTCCACAGAGTAAGCTCTTAGATCACGCAGAGATAGTTCCCTGTAGCAATTTTCTCCATTAAAACCAGGAAGATGACAAACTGGCACCAGTGTTTGGAATTAAAAAAATAAACCAAATTTATGTCTAAATACGTAATATCCGACCATATCATCCCAAAAATCACCTTCCAGTGCTAGCATGACTAAGATGGCGAGCTTTCTTCATAACAATCTTAGGCTTGCCACTGAAGTAAAATCCAGTCAGATCAAGGGCTTCGCCTGCTACAGCACCCAAAACAGCCAATACATTCGCCGACTTGCTTTGACATCGAAAATAGATAGCAATGTGAGTTCAAGTTAAAAAGATAGAAAATAAATCCACAACATTCTACCTCTTTGCAAACTTGTGGAAATCCCAGTGGATAAATTTGAGATGATTTTCTTCATGAAGAATAGAGTTTAGATAACCCACTGCATTTGCAAACTCACGCCTTAGCACCATTTCCCGAGGTCTTTTTTCAACTGTCTGAATATTTCCATGGAAATTTGTGAGTTAAGAACAAAAGGAATAACCATATGGACATTCAATAAAAATATATGAATATTTCCATGGAAATTTAATGCATCTTGCTTGAAACGTACATTAAATTTTAAAACTAACCTTGATTAAGTTGAGCACAATAATTGGATTCCCATATCGGTTCACCAGGTCTTCAAAATGCATTTTGGTTGACTCGTATGTAGGATCATACCTCTGTACTGAGACGAAACAACCAGAAAAAAGGAAGATCAATAACACACACGTTAAGAGGCGCATGTTACGTTAGTTTCTCACAGAAAATATCCGGCTTGGGACTAAATTTCGAGGTCTCTTGCGACCAAAAGAGTGGAATTGATCCTCGCATCTGTACCACTGACGTCATTTTTCCCTTGCATGATCCAGCTTCTTCATCAAAAACAAGTTGCTCTGTTTCAACATCATTCGCAACCCTTCCACAGTCATTCACGCCCCTTTTCAAGTAACTGTGATAAAGAATTACAGAATAAAAAGGCACTCTATTATACAGAAACAAGAGGCACAAGCATCCAAACTTAGTCTAGAAAAGTTCCCGCCACTCGACACCATGAATTCTTCATCCGTGAGAGGCCTGACTAGAATGAGGTCTTACCGTGTGCCTGCAAAATGCCGAGAACGTCTGGAGACTAGAGTTACACTGAAGTCTCTTCCATATATCGATAACCTTATCTGAATGATAGGGCAAACCACTAAATAGTAAGAATTTTTAACTCTACTGGTGATAAACGTAGACGCTTATAAGTCGTACCTGCTTAAAATTCCCATGAACTAACGCCAGAGTCCAATTAGTATTGTTACACCTCGATCGAATAGGCTGTGTCAGATATGCATTCCACACAAATATGTTATCATAGGGCACACCTTCCTCACCAGATGACAAAACGTTCTTCTGCAAACTTTGCATTATAGGATACGTGTAACTGTAGAAGAAATCTTTTGTCAAATCCACACTTGACAGAAGCTTCTTGTATCTGAAAATACAAAGAACTTTGTTAAATCATAAGGGTGCAATAATGGTCCAAGTTCAGCTCAAAAGTCCTACAAAACAAACCTTAGTTCAGTTTTGGAATTGGCAACATCAGATTGGATACTCGCGTGTGGAACACTGATCATTTGACTCTCATCAATAGCATAGATCGCATGACCACATACGCATCCAATTTGTCGCCGTTTGGTCACAAGAATCAAGTAATACGACTCCATAAACCTAGCGCAACCTGCAAGGCGGAAAATGTTTATCCAACTTAAAGCTTCATAAGTTGCAATGAGAGCAAACATTTGCTTCCACAAAATCTAACCAGCAATGCCATAAACTTTGGCGACAAAAGCCAATCCTCCAGTGGAACGGTTGCCTTCAGCAATACGCTGAAGAAGGCTCTTGATTTCCTGAGGCGAGTACACTACAGGATCTTCGCTTACGTGAAGCTCAGATGGCTCTGAACGATCGATCTTCAGCACTCTGAAGAATCTTTTGTTCCGATCACTCCCAATCAGATAAAACCTCTGCCCCAAACATATAATAAGAACACAGAAACGAAACTCAATCTAGGGATTTCAATTTCTCTAAATCGTTATAGCGTACCGCTCTGGTCTCGTAGAGCTTGAATTTCTCGAGGGCGTACGGATCGGGATCGGCGTCAGCATCGCTGGACGGTTGGATCTTTGCGAAAGACGAATAGCTAGAAGTCGTTGAGTTTTCTTTTTTCGCCATTGCGGATTAGTCTCTCTCTTTCGAAGACGGTCGTGTTTCTCTAAGAGCCTGCGATGGTTTCAGGCGATCATTTGTGATCGGAGTACCATAGATCGGAGTACCCGCTTACTCCGTGTTTTTATAGTTTTAGACCAAAAAAAAGAGACTGCGTTTATTGTTTATTTTATACGAAAAGCCCAAAAACATGGGCCATACAAATGATTTTCCTATGTTAGTAAGCGGACTGTTTTTAGGGGAAGTCCAATAAGACAGTAGCATCCAAATTTTTATAAGTTGATATAAATTGTTTTATACCTCTAAATTATAAAAATAAAAATTTATTAAAATAAAATATTTATAGCTTTATAAATCTTAAGACTGGTTCTAACGCTGTTTGTAAGCTTAAGTCTCAAACGTTTATGACTTTTAAGTAAAAGTTGAAGAAGTACAACACTGTAAGAAAAACATCTTTTGTTGCTTGTGTTTGTGGTTCTTTTTGAGAGAAAAAGTTATCAGTACAAAATCGAATTGTGATTTTTTTTTATATACGCGAATGTCTGGTTTAGAGTATAGGGTTGAACAAAAAGGCCCATAACTCCTATGATCGTTCTTAATTATGCATAGCCTATGAGTTATGGCTCCCAAACAAAACACTGAATAGTGGACTCCAAAAATGTTTTTGTTGAACGATAGTTAAACTGAAAAACACTGAACAGTGGTTAGATTGTAGAAAAGTCCAGAACAAAGCGAATGGTTGACGAAATTTACTAGAAAGAAAAGAAAATTAATGTATCTCCAAAATTGTAAATAGCAGACTTTTTAGTTTTGTGTGGTGGAGTGATGATTGTTTGGTCGAAGCTGTTGAAGAAATAAACTCTTTATCATTGGGGCTATGACAAAATATAGAAAAATATAGAAAATAGGGTTGTTAGCAGTCTAGTAGACTTCGTAAGCATATTTTTGTATGTGGGTATTAGTATTACGTCACGTTGTAAAACTCAACTCTATTTTATACTGCAACACTTTGGAACTTTTCATAACTTGTCTTGATCAGTATATAACCGCGTATGAAAGAATGTTAACATTTGTATGGTTCTATAAAAATAGTAATAAACATCCGTTGCGTAATACATTTTTGTTATTCGATTTTTTAATTGGACCGTCATTGTTAGAACTTCGGTGTGAAATTCGAACATGGCTTGAGGGACACAACACAACAGGAAGAGACAGAAGAAATGCACATGCCCAACCCAAATAATTCAGTTATCCAACTAATAATCTACAAGAGCAAATAATTAAATTATAAGACACGTGGGAGTACGTGAGAGAAGTAGCGTGTGGAGAGAGTGATTGGAGGAAGAGAGAGGTTGAGTATTGAGATAAAAAAGACAGCTACCTACTCATCTTACCAATCTATCTACCTACTTTCTTTCAGATCTACTCTCTTGCTTTTAGACCTGGAATTATTTACGAGATTCGATCCGGATCCGCTTCAAAAATCCGGATATCTGGAGAGGCCGAATCCAGATCCAGATAGTAAAATGTTGGATCCGTCAAAACCAAATCCAGATCCGAATATCTAATTTTTTTAGTCCGGATATCCGGATCCATTATTGTTATTAATAATTATTTTAAAATAGTAATATCTATATATAAAACTATTTTTATTTATTATATTTTCATTTTATAATAGTATATATAGCTTTTATATAAAATTTGTAATAGCATATATAAAAATAATTAAAAACATTGTATCCATTTTATTTTTAAATTATTGTTAATATTTATATATTTTAATATTATTATTTTATTTATTTTAAGGTTCTAAATCCGGATATCCGCCGGATATTACAATTTTTAGAAGGATATCCGACACCCGGATATCCGAAAACCCTGGATCCGGATAAGGATAGTAAAATCATGGATTCGCCGGATAAGGATCTGGATTCGGATACCTCGAAATTCTACGGATACCCAATCCATTCCACCCCTACTTGCTTTTATCCTGTTTCTTTATTTAACACAATTAAAAGATATTGCTGGTATATTTCATGCTATGCCAAGGATATATCTTTTTAAAATAATGCAGTAAGAATTGCTTTAAACAGTTAAATGGGTAGAAAAATCCTTGTTATGGTGACAAGAATTGGTGCAATGAAGAAGGATCAAGCTGGTTAAAAGTAGTTGATATCACATCTAAATTATAATCATAGTTTAATTTTGCATGATCAAACATATGATTGGTAAGAATTTGTGGAATTGTAAACCCATGTTTTCTCAGATCACTTATAAGAGCAGAAAAGTCAACAACTAAACCGTACGATCTGCATCTGAATATGATTAATACGAAAGAAAAAGGTAGGAAAGCTCCCATGTTCCTCCTGTGAGTGTACAATCAATTTTTTTCACTGGTTGGTACAATATTTTTTCATTTCATTTGTAGATCGTTTTTATATAACTCTCTATTAAAATATAGTTTGGTAGTTATTATAAATAACATTCAAAACCAAACATCCTACAGGAACTCTTCCCTCAACAAGAAAACCACACCAATAGAGATCCAAGAAAGGAGAGGCCATTAAAGAGAGAGAGAGAGATGGGAAGGTCACCTTATTGCGAGAAAGCTCACATGAACAAAGGAGCTTGGACTAAAGAAGAAGATCAGCTTCTCGTTGATTACATCCGCAAACACGGCGAAGGTTGCTGGCGATCTCTCCCTCGAGCCGCCGGTAACATATACATATTCATATTCATGTATTTTTCTCTGCATATAGAGAGAGAGAGGCTGGTTTGATTGAAATTTACAAAATCATGACAGGATTACAGAGATGTGGTAAGAGTTGTAGGTTGAGATGGATGAATTATCTAAGACCAGATCTCAAGAGAGGTAATTTCACCGAGGAAGAAGACGAACTCATCATCAAACTCCATAGCTTACTCGGTAACAAGTTAGTTTCCTCTCTCTATCTCTCTGTTTCATGGATCAGAACAGAGGATCTTGAGAAAAAAGTGGAAAATTTTCTTTTCTTTCTCTGTTATATTTTATTTGTTTTAAATCTAAAATTTTGTGGGGAATTTCATTTGCAGATGGTCGTTGATTGCTGGGAGATTAGCAGGAAGAACAGACAACGAGATCAAAAACTATTGGAACACTCACATCAAGAGGAAGCTTCTCAGCCGTGGGATCGACCCAAACACCCACCGCCCGATCAACGAATCGGCAATCCCTCCGTCAAAAACAACAACACCGAACGAGCCTGTACAATTCGATTTAGCCGGATCGGATCAACAACAGACGGTTAAACCTGAATCGATGGTGCTAGACCGGGAAGAGGTTGATAATAATAACAACAATAACTCCACGAGCAGTGGAACGACGTCGGACGAGGATTTTGTACTCAATTTGGAACTCTCTGTTGGTCCGGCTACGACGAGGAGTTACCGGTACGAGTCAACCCGGAAGGCAAATCCAGATTCGGTCGAGTCCACTGGACGGTGGGGATCCGAGTTGTTCAGGACGACACAGGCTGAAGTGTGTTTGTGTTGTCGGATAGGTTTTCATAATGAATCGTGTCGGAATTGTCGTGTTTCTGATGCTCGAACCATCTGGGAATCGAAAATTCTTTAGGAATATTTTATATGTTAGTTAATTTGTATTTTTGTTTTGTTACGTTTCTTCCTGTAATGAATGCATCCAGTAACAAAAAAAAAAAACTGTATAATTTATCTGATGGGAAAGAGATTAATTTATTAACGTAGTATTATTATTTGTTATCTGATCAAATCTGTAGATATATTTCCATGTCAACTTTCAGGTAAAAGCCTAAAAGCTACGTATAACTAATTCAACTGAATTAATTAGATTTTCTTAAATCCACACACCTATGTGACCGAGTCACGGATGTGCAGAGCAATTGCGCGGTCTTTGATTGCAGACGCAAAACGATACCTAAATGTTTGGTATGAAAAGTTTTCGTATGTGTGTTTCTTGGTTTCTATTTATGACTTTAACAGACTACACCCATTTACTTTCCATATTTCAAATAACTAAACCCTGGATTCGGCGTGTTCGTTTTTACTTTACTAGGAAGTTTAAACGTGTTATTAAGGAAGTTAAACAAAATATTAAAACGTGACAGAAAAGACATCAAGTAATGACGCCCATAAATATATCGAATGTGAACACTTCTCGTTTTGAAATAAATTGAGCTGGCAGGCAGGCAGGCATGTTCGAAGAAAATTTAGATATAAATTTCTTTCATTAGTTTATTACTATTAAGACCATATTATACATCTATAATGCAAGCTCATATGTGAATACTTAGGTATATATTTAGGTCTTGTGGTCTATCATTTACATATTGGTTACTACTTGCTTATGTTAGACTTTAAAGTAGATGCAATTCGAGTGTTCTTGCAAAGGCATGCAAACATGTGATTAAATTTGGAAGGATCTCAAACACAGAAAATCTCTCTAGACTGGCGCACATGTAAGTTATCAATAGACTTGTTACCAAGTGTTGTCCATAGAAGTCCGTTCTTATCCCTATACTCTCCTATATAAACAAAGAAATTTTAAAGCCAACGTGGATTGATTCCACTTCGTTCACCGGTTTCGTTTTTTGTTAATAACGGAATGACAAGTTAACAACTGTAGAATATGTCTTCAAAAAATCAACTGTGATAGCTAGATATTACTTTGAATGGGTATTTGACAAAAAAAAAAAGCATTAACAAAAAAATTATTTTCGAGGGTTTTTCTTTTAAAACCAGCTAAGCTATTTGCGTTACATTAATGGATAAGTCAGCAAATTTTTTTAAACAAGTTATTCTTGGGTCCATCCATAGTCAATAGAATTTGTCATTTCATATTCAGTATCTTTAGAAAAAAAAATATTGTCAAATTATATTATGTTTTTAAAATAAAAATAATAGTAGTTGCAAAAAACAATGATTTTTTAATTATTTTTAATACCGTCAAAAAAACACTAAGCTCTAAACCCAAAATCCTAAATCTTACACCCGTAAATCCTAAACACTTGAATAAATCCTAAATCTTTGAACTTTTTTTAAAAAAATATTTTAACGCAGTCAGCAAAACACTAAACCCTAAATCCTAAATCCTAACCCCTAAACCCTTGGATAAACCCTAAATCCTTGGAATTAAAATCAATGATTTAGGATTTATGATTTATCCAAGGGTTTAAACTTTAGGATTTAGGATTTAGGGTTTACTGTTTTGCTGACAGTATTAAAAATATTTTTTTAAATCATTGTTTTTTACAATTACTATTATTTTTTATTATTTTATTTTTAAAACATAATATAATTTGACAATATTTTATTTCCTTTTTTAAAGGATATTGAATAAGATAGTTAAATCATATTGGTTGGTGAACCTACAGGTTCACCCTACTAGGGAGTAAACCCATTAATAAGTCTTTTTAAACACCCTTAGTTAGCAATTAAAAATATAAATTTTATTAAGCTTTTAGAAGAGAAACCCGTTATGGTAATAACAAAAAGTTATTGTATAGTTGTTGCATAACTAATAACAAATAATCATTTTAGTCACAAAAAAAACTAATAACAAATAATCATCACCATTATTTTAAGCTTCAACAGTGGACTGTGGAAGTTGTTCAAAAAAAAAAGAGTGGACTGTGGAAATCAGGTAACGTGCCACTGTGCCAGCTCCAATCTGGTTTCGGCATGTGATTTCTAAACATATTTTATTTAAAATGATGTATCATGAAATCGTAGTTTAGGTTTTTTTTATAGGTAGAATCTCACCTAAAAGCTGGTTTGATAACAGTAAGTATATGCAGGTAGGTTTTACAGATATAAGATATTGGATTATTATATGCATCTGAAGACAACTCTTATTTCACTGAACCGTTTAATCCTTTTTATTTGTAACATAGAAGCCTGTGCTGGTGGCCAGTGGCCTTAAACCTTTTCATACACTAAATAAAAGTGGCCTTTTGGAAAACAAACAAACAATCCTACAATATATTTGCATGACAAAAATATACATAGTATGATTTATTTACATATGAAGTAAAACGAAAACAAACATGGGAAAATCAAAATAGGTTTAAATACTTGTGATCACATATGTACGTATTGAGTATAAATAAAATTTCTCTTTTTTATAATTCTCAATTTATAAAATTTTTTTGGTAAAAAAAAAAGATAGTTTCATCTTTGTGTCGAAAACCCAAGCATTGTAAATATTTTTTCTTAATTCAGATCGAATTCGAACAGGGGAAAGGTTGCTAGCATTCCCTTATCATTGGGCCCAACCCGACGTTGATAAAGTGTTAAAGCATGGTTAATAGGTGAAAGAGAAGCGTAAGTAGTCACTAGATTACATAAATTGTTTTAAAAAATAGTTTCACCTCTTTACCGGAAATCTAAACATTGTAAATAATTATTTTCAACACAGATCAAACCCGGAAGCAGTATCAGCCCTGACGGCAAGTAAAGGAAGCACTTGTTTCTGGCCTCTTTAATAATAACTTTAAAATCAGTCTTTTTAAATATAAATTCTATCATTTCAGTTGTTTAGAGCATCTCTAATGGTAAACTTCATTTATTCTTCAAAATATGAGGTTCTTCATAAAATGAAGAACTATATTCTCCAATGGTTTTTTTTTTTTCTTCAAAATGAATATTTCAAATATCACCACAAGAAAACAATTATTTTACGAGGGCGAATTTCCTCGTTACTTCGTCGTTAAAAAGGTTTTACGAGGAATTAACGAGGAAACCTGTTTGGTCGTAATACGTTTGTCGTTAAATATATTTTCTCGCCAGTTCCTCGTTAATTAGCTAGTCAGATATTTCCTCGTAAAGACGAAGTAAAGTATTCCTCGTAAATACCACGTGACATTTCCACGTAAAGACGCCGCTGAGGTTTCATCGTAAATACCACGAAAATACCATGGAAACAGATCCTCATAAAGTTCACGTAAATACGAAGAAAAGTATTCGACGTAAGAACCTCGTAAACTCCTTGACCAGCTTTCCTCGTTAATTCCACGTTGACTCTTCCTCGTTAATTCCACGTCAATGTTCCACGTAAAGAACTCGTAAATTAGCTTCGAATTTACGTCGTTTCTTATTTTACAGATTTTATAAATATAATTAATTAATAAAAATCAAATTATTTATTAAAAATTATAAATTAAAAAAAATCTAAAATAATATATTTTATAAATAAATATGTTATAAGTTTTGCATTCATAAAAAGAAAAGAACAATTGAAAAAAACTAAGAAGGCTCATGCATCGCTGATAATTCATTGCTCCTCCTCTCGACATCCGTTATGTGTCGGATGGCTCGCCTGGAATAGGGTTTCGTTGTCGCATGGTCCTCAACAATGCCTCCCATTCCGATTTGTGACGACTATCACGCCCAAAAGCCCTCCACTCCACCCATACGAGCGTGAACGGTTTTCATCGAGGCCAACTCGCTTTTGTCGAGGCCAGCTCAGTTTTGTCGAGTCCAACTCGCACGTATCGAGAGACTTCGTCCTCCCATCTTTGACCATAAGACGATGTCGCCTTCGAACATCGTTGATGGAACCAATCCCCATCGTTTTTCTTCCGTGCAACCTTAAAAAAAAAAAAAATATATATATATATATATATATTAAAATTTTAAATTTAAAGTAATAATTTTAAAGTAATAATTTAAAATTTAATTTTTAAAAGTTACCTCCTCGTAAATCTGATCCACTTCGTGCGGACAAAGTGACGGCAATCCGTCGCGACTCGTCACGGGTCTCACGCCAACCCGAAGTTACCACCTCGTTGTAGATTTGCTCGAACTTTCCATCTAGAAACTGGCCCGCCTTATTCATGTGGGTCCGGTCAGAAGTTCGAGAAGAGTGGGGAAGCGTCCCAACTCTTTGGCCTACGACATTGAAGAAAATTAGTTAAATTTTTTATTATATATATATATATATTAAAATAATAAATTAAAATATTTAATTACGTACCATTTCCAAACGGATAGCAGCGTGGGGTTTTGGCCCGTAGAGTGTAGCATTGCCTTATGGCCGTTCTCATCAACCGAAGTTACGGGAGTTAGAGCAAGACTGGGCGACTTTGATGGAGTTCGATCCTTCCATAGGCGATGAGGCCATCCGACATCCGTGGTGAGCTCAGTGGGTTTGCCTTTCACATAACCCTTCACGATCCAGTCACCTTTCCGTTGGAGACCGTGTCCAGCAACGTGGTTTCACCTTCTCGTGAAACCCTTCCCGCACCTTCTCCGTGATCCCCAAAGACCAATTATATTTTGCTGCAAAAAAATTAAATTAGTAAATAATTTATGATAATTTAAAATTTTAAAAATTAAATTAGTAAATAATTTAATAACTTACAGCGAAAATTTTGAACCACCTTCGGCGTGGATCGGAGTTAGTTTCCAGTTAGGATGTGGATACGCGAAGTAACCTTTCATCGTGTCGGTAACGTCCGTTGCAAGTCGTCCGCCCAAACCTGAAAAAACATTAAAAAATATAAAATATTTTAACCTAAACTTATTTTTAAAAGTCAATTAAAAATATAAAATATTTTAACTTACCACATAGTTCCGTCTGGTCGGTCGGGGTCTATGATCGGTAGGCCTTCTGCCTGGCATAGTGAGAATGTCCTCGACAGTGTACTGAGAGTAAGGGCACTCGGCAGCACCTGCAAATCAGCATGAACTTCATGATTTGCGGGCATCTGAGGAGGCGGCACATGAGGAGCTGGCATCGGAGGAGGAGCCATCGGAGGAGGCGAGACTCTATGTGAATACTGAGTCTCGGGGACAGTCTCCTGCTGACTCGAAGAAGAACCGGGACCTGAAACAGATGATGGTCTAACCGAAAGTACCGCGGACCTAACATCTGTGCGTAATGAGGAGTCGCTGATGCTGCGAATACTCGAGAAAAATTAAATTCAAAATTAAAATCAACACTTAAACTAAAATCTATAACTAATCTATATAAATAAATATTCCATAAACCTATCTAAATTCTCTAAACTAACCATCTAATCTATCCTATACAAAAGAGAGGAAAGAGAGAGGCTTACCATTATTGGAGAGGTAGATGAGAGGAAATGGAGAGAAATGAGGATACCTTGGTGGCGCATATATATAGGATAAGGGTTCTCGCTATTTCCTCGTAGTTAACGAGGAAAGCCCAAGGCCGCTCTTTTGTTCCTCGAAGACCACGCTACCTCACGAGGAAAGCCCGAGGCCCGTCTTTTTCTTGGCGAGGAAATACCGAGGCCAATGTCCTAAACCCCTAAAATCTCAAACCCCAAACCCTATAATCCCATCTTTCATATCTTCTACTTCATATAACCTCAAACCATCTTTCCTATAACTTCAATCTCCTCTATTTCTAAATTTATTTTTATTATTTTCAACATTTTGTTTTCCAAATCGAAAATACTTTAGAAACTACTTTTATAATATTTATTTAAAAATTTGTTAATTTAATTTTAATTATTTTTTTTATAAAAATATAAACCTTATTTTCAAATCTATACAACTTAAGAGATTGTGGTTTAAGGGAAGATGTATTTGGAATATATGGTTTAGGGTTTAGGGTTAGGGTTTCGGACTTTAGGGATTTGCACAATTTCTCGTTAAAGGCAGGTTATGTACCGTGGAAATAACGACGAAACAAAAAAATTAACGTATAGTAAAACTTTAGGGATTTGCACAATTCCTCATTTCCTCACCATTTCCTCGCCAAGTGATGTGGCTTTAACGAGGAAAATTAAAAAAAAAAAGTAAAACTTTCCTCGTTAATTCCACGTCACTTGGCGAGGAAATGGCGAGGAAATGTGGTGACGTGGAAATAACGAGGATATGTTTTCCTATATATACATGGCTGTTTCCCTTTCTCATATCCCACACAATCACCCAAATCACACACTATACTCATAAATTTGTGTTTCAAATTAGAAAGACTTGAAAAAAAAAAGAAGAAAAGAAGATATTGGAGTTACATATAGTATAGCCTTACGCGGGTTAGATTTGCGTAGGTCTTGCCATATGTGATTCCAGTATCTTTCTTCTCTTCTTTTTTTTAGTACACTTGAAATAGATAAAAGTAAAGAGTTTAGGGGTTGATATTTAGGTATTTAGAATCAACGAGGAAATAAGGACGAATTTCCTCGTTAAAACCACGTAACACGGTTTCATCGTAAGGGCCTCGTCCACCTACGTGTTTTTAACGAGGAAATCTTCGTTTTATGAACACTTTCCTCGTCTAATCCACGTAACTAAACGAGGATTTTACGAGGAAACGTGGAAATCTCTAAAACCGGAATCTCCAAACCCCAAACACTTTCTTTCTTATCTTCTACTTCATATGTCTTCTCTCCAATCCAAACCCTAAATTATAAAACCACAATTTCAATGCTTATAATCTCAATCTTTTTTTTAATAAAAATTATCTCAATAGTTTTAATGATTATATCGAAAAACAAATACATCAATCAGATACATCGTCATTCTCGTCATCACTAGAAACATCATCATTTTCATTAAACTCGTCATCAACAGCTTCGTCTGTGGCATCTTCCATAACATCTTCATATTCTTCATTATGCGGATCAATGAGAAGGATGTCATCAATTTGTTGTTGAGCTTTCTCGACGACATTTATCTGTTCTTCTTGCAATGGTGGTTCTTCCCCACCGATAATTCGTCCTCGAGGTGTAACTTTGATCACGGCCAACCAATTTATTCCCGATTCTCTCATTCGGGGGTATTGAAGAAAGCTAACTTAGTCTGCTTGTGAAGCTAAGATGAAAGACTCGAATTTGTTGTACCTTTGTCCACCATTGACATCAACTACACCAAATTTGTTAAACCAGACACCTCTGTCCACGATAGGGTCAAACCATTCACATTTGAAAAGAACGCATTTCAGCTTCAATATTCCTGGGAATTCCACTTCAATAATATCCGTGTCAAGATACCGTAGAAATCTGTTTCGCCTTTCACACATATTCCATAGTTACTGGTCGCCCGCTGCCTACCATAATCATATGTGTGAAAAGTATAGCCTCGTGTGAAATACATCTGTGATGTGGTGACCTTTACACGTGGAGCTTGAATTACTTCATGTAACCACTTAGGATAATCTGGATCGTCTTCATAATCAACCTGCAAAATTAAGAGTTTCATATTATACATTGTATGAAAAATTCTACAAAATTAAAAGTTAGAGTAATACCTGAGTCCGCAACCACTTAATAAAGTGTTGATCTTTTCTTTTGTCTACATCACTTGTAGATATACCTTGGAATGTTTCTTCGACTTGAGAAACAAACATGCTATAAAATCACAAATTTTATGGAAATTAATATACTTATATATATATATATATATATATTTAAAATTAAACTTATATATGTATTTAGAATTGTCAATATATGTTACCTTTCAAAATAACATCAAAGGATCATCGCAATTGAGTAGAATATAGATGTGTGCACTATGAGCGTCTTCTTCACTCGACCACCAAACCACTTTTAATAATCCACCGAGTCGACCTATCTGGCTAAAGATGTCTGGAACACCAGCAACTGCATATGTTGGCGTGACACCACCATCATCGTATCTTCTTGGAGCTCTTTTTCGAAAGTACGCACTTTTGACGAAGTAATACGATGTGAAGTGAAGTTTCTTCCACAAACTTCCCGCATATAACCTTCAACTTTCGCAAGATTTTTTGCTTTTCCCTTCAAATATTTCATTGCTCGTTCATACTGATACATCCATCCGTAATGTACAGGTCCACGAAGTAATGCCTCATATGGGAGGTGGACAGCTAGGTGTTCCATGACGTCAAAAAATCCAGGTGGAAATATCTTCTCCAAATTGCACAATAAGATGGGAATGTTCTCCTGCAGTTGTTCGACGACTTCTTCTTTAAGAGCGCGTGCTCAGATCCCTGAAAAATGCTCCAATGCCTTGTATATTCCAAATACAGTGAAACACATTATTAGTCATATATAATAGCAAACTAATCCATTTTAAAATAACTGTGTTAATATATATATATATACCGCAAGTGCTTCATGTATGCTTTGTTAGAAGAAATGCAAATGGAAGTAGTCGTTACATAAAGACATGACAATCATGACTCTTCATCCCGGAGAACTTTTGACCTTTTTCAACACATCTTGAGAGATTTGAAACATACCCATCGGAAAACTTCACTTCGATGCAACCCAATAACAACACCGACTTTTTTCTGAAGACAATCGAAATATGGGAACCGAACTTGTCCATTGCTTCTTATATGTAACTCACTTA
Organism: Brassica nigra; assembly: GCA_016432835.1. NCBI lineage: Eukaryota > Viridiplantae > Streptophyta > Magnoliopsida > Brassicales > Brassicaceae > Brassica > Brassica nigra. The sequence continues at coordinate 20,644,507 of CM028243.1, forward strand.
CGCGAAATGTCTGGCAAGTCCAACCTCGATTTTATGTTGTCTTTCCTGAGACATTCAATATTGTATTCATGATGTTCTCAAAGAAATTCTTCTATATGCATCACATCGAGGTTGTAGAAGAAGATCCTTCCAATACGGCAACTCCCAAAATATACTCTTCTTGTGCCAGTTGTGATGAACACCATAAGAATCAGACATATTACGGGACATGCCAATTACCACCACGCTGAGCTGTTTCCAATGCTCCATAGTAATCGAAGTTCGCTTCAATTTGTTCTCCGCTAGATATGGAGGAGGTGTGTCTCGACAACCCTTTTGTGCTTAAACAATTTCTTGTTTCTTTGGTATGGGTGGCCAGCGGAAGAAATCGACGGTGACAATCGAACCAACTTGTCTTCCTACCATTTTTTAGTTGAAACGATGCGCTCCATTACAATATGGACAAGCTAATCTACCATGTGTTCTCCATCCAGACAACATCCCATAGACATGAAAGTCACTTATGGTCCACAAAAGCATCGCCAGATCGTAAAATTCGCTTCGTTGAGCAGTCATATCGCCCTCACTCCCGTAAACCCCAAATCCTTCAACTCTTTTATAAGTGGTTGCAGGAAAGCATCCGAGACCTTTTGGATGGTTCGACCAGGTATTAATATGGTCAAGAATATCAACTCCCGTAAATTGCACATCTCCGTGGCAGGTTGTATGAAGAAAGACGGCCACAATGAATATTGTCTCGACATTCAATGGACTAAATTCATCTGTGCATAAACCGAGATACACATTCCGCTATTGCTAGCGAATTCGGATATACTTTGTTAAAATGTTTCAGGTTTCATCGATGGATGAGTCATCTCACCATCCGTCTGAGTATGCTCGGCATGCCATCTCATCTTCCCCCAGTCGCTCTGATTGATACAATCTTCTCAATATGTCTATAATTGGTAGGTACCACATCCTTTGGTACGGCACTATTACGCCCCGCCCTCAAGGCTTGAATCGTGGCTTCGCAGAATCGACATTCTTCTAACTTCTCATCAACTCCCCAAGATCATGCATCGTCGATGCAAATGTCTATCATCTCCGGGCAACCAAGACTATAGACCAGCTTCAATCTCATAGTAAGAATCCGCAGACTCATTGCCTTCCAGCAAATACTCTTTAAACAAGTGCCCATTCATTCATGCAACTTTCAGGTAGATTGTGATCAGTTTTATATTCATCATTCTAGCAGCTAACGATAATTTAGAGACATTCTCTACAACCATCAGAAGTGGCTGATTTGCCGCGATTCAACATTTCATAAAACTTTTGGCATCTATGTTAGGTTCTTCATCTTCGTCATGAGCTCTAATGCATCATCTACCATATCATGAACCCTATCACAATCTACCACTACCATCCGCTCTTCCCGATGGTTATGTTCATTAAGCAAATGATGATCAACCGTTCTTCCCGAAAGTTGCTATTACTACTACTAGCTTCATTCGATAATAATTATAACTTTCTCCATGATGAAACCAGATATAGTAATTTGCTGAAACCTCTATTTATTAAATGCTTCCAAACATTTTCACGATTTCCTAATTTTGAATTATTGCATTTCTTACAAGGGCAGAATATCTTACCGATTTTCGGCGAAATGATGTAGACCGCTTGATGCATAAAAGTCTCCATCCCCGAAGGTATTCTTTTCATTCTCCCTAGCATCTCTATGCATATACATCCACTTTCGAACTCAAAATTATTCCCGGACCTGGACATAATTTCTTTTTTATTTTTTTTTTTTTGTGTGTCTAAAATGAGGTTCAAACGTCCATATTTATAGGAAATTTTCGAATCTAGTTGTTGAGATTAGAGAGGAATTAAGTACGAAAATATAATTAGGTGAAACAAAAAAAACGTGTTTCAATTAGTTCGTGGTTAATTCCTCGTCCAACTTTAACCACGGAAAAACGAAGCTATATTAAGTCGACTTTACGAGGAAATCACTTTTCCTCGTAACGTCGACGTCACCCACGTAAAGCCGACGTCAATTTACGTCTTCTTTACGAGGAAAAGTTATCCACGTTATTTAACGAGGAAATAACGTGGGCTTCTTTTTTCCTCGTGAGTTCATCGTAATGCCCACGTTATTTAACGAGGAAATATTTTCCTCGTTAATCTTCCTCGTCAAAGCCCAGTTTTCTTGTAGTGTATATTCTTTTCTGCTTTATCATTATTTATCAATAACACTTTTTGCTTCTGCTAGTTTTATAATATTACACAATTATTTTATTTTAATAATAACTCAACACAATTGCTAACTAATATAGAATAAACATTATCATATAATATAATTAGTACACATATCATAAATAAATAACACAAGAACAATATATTTTATAAGTAGCATGAGATGTATATTTTTCCCACAAGTGATCAATTAAATTGTTCCGAAGAGTGAAATGAGCTTCTTGATCTTTAATTCTTCTAAATCGAGCTAGAAATTCTTGAAAACAAATATTATTATGCTCATCGATATCAACCTCTAGAAGTGGAACTTCTCCACCAGCTTTAATTGGAGCACTAAGATCACGCACATCTTCAATTATCATTTTATATAGAATTATATATGTTGTCATCATGTTATGTAGCACATCTTTTTTTTCAAAAACGAGCTGGCCCTTTCACAATTGCAAAGCGTGATTGAAGAACTCCAAAGGCACGTTCCACATCTTTTCGACATGCTTCTTGTTGTGTAGCAAAGTATTTCTTCTTCGAACCCACTGACTCATGAATAGTTTGCACTATAGTAGACCATTTTGGATATATACCGTCGGTCGAGTAATAGCCCATATTATACTTTGTGCCTTGAATGATATAATGAGCAGGAGGTACAATACCTTGAGCGAGATTGGAGAAAAGATGTGAAGACTCCAAGACATTGATATCATTATTGCATCTCCAGGTTTGTCTACATTTTCTATGAATTTAGATGATGAAGAAGATATAATGGGTGGATCTTCGTCTAAAAAACCAATTGGAGTGAAAAAAGCCAAACTCAAGAGAAAAAATGATGATCAAACATCACTTGTTATCAACACTTTGGAAGAAAGAAATAAAAAATTATTTGAGCAATTAAAGAAGACAAGCGCACAAAGACACCAATATTTGGAGATTCAAAATAAGAATTATGCTTTGAAGAAATTTAAAGAAGAGAACAAATTTTTATTTCGTGAT